>PVIU01004779.1:0-122160 GCA_004026605.1 Ondatra zibethicus | reverse complement strand
TCTGATGACTAAGGATGTTGAACATTTCCTTAAGTGTCTTTCAGCCATTTTAGATTCCTCTGTTGAGAGTTCTCTGTTTAGGTCTGTACTCCATTTTTTTTTATTGGATTATGTGATCTTTTGGTGTCCAATTTCTTGAGTTCTTTGTATATTTTGGAGATCAGACCTCTGTCTGATGTGGGGTTAGTGAAGATCTTTTGCCGTTCTGTAGACTGTCGTTTTGTCTTGTTGACTGTGTCCTTTGCTTTACAGAAGCTTTTCAGTTTCAGGAGGTCCCATTTATGAATTGTTTCTCTCAGTGTCTGTGCTGCTGGGGTTCTATTTAGGAAGTGGTTCCCTGTGCCAATGCATTCAAGTGTACTTCCCACTTTCTCTTCTATAAGGTTCAGTGTGGCTGGCTTTATGTTGAGGTCTTTGATCCATTGGGACTTGAGTTTTGTGCATGATGATAGATGTGGGTCTATTTTCATACTTCTACATGTTGACATCCAGTTATGCCAGCACCACTTGTTAAATATGCTTTCTTTTTTCCATTTGATATTTTTTTGCTTCTTTATCAAATATCAGGTGTTCGAGGATGTGTGGATTGATATCCGGGTCTTCTATTCGGTTCCATTGGTCCTCCTGTCTGTTCTTATGCAAATACCAGGCTGTTTTCAGTACTGTAGCTCTGTAGTAGAGTTTGAAGTCAGGGATTGTGATGCCTCCAGAAGTTCTTTTATTGTACAGGATTGTTTTGGCTGTCCTGGGTTTTTTGCCTTTCCATATGAAGTTGAGTACAGTTCTTTCGAGGTCTTTGAAGAATTTTGCTGGGATTTTGATGGGCATTGCATTGAATCTGTGACAATACCTTTTTCATAGACACATAGATGTAGCCTCCCTTCCACTAGTTTTCCCTGACTTATGAACTCTAGCCTCTCTCCAAGGCCACATGAAATAAGGGGAGAATTGCATATAGCAGGTGATATAGAGTGGCTGAACACTCAGGCAAGGGTTCTGTAACCTTCCCCACCCTGCCTCATGTGAGGGAATGCAAACAGCTAGCAAACTCAGCTGGGATGATCTTTTGCAAGCAGGCACAACTGAACTCCAGAAGACGGGGCTTATTTGACTTGAAGGAAAGTCTTGTTCAACAAAAACTGACCTATGGTCAAACATTATTATGGTTGTTTCTGTAAGAGGGATAAATTTAACATTCCATCAGTAGACTCTGTGTAAAACATACCCCCCCCTACAATGTGGGAGAGTGTCATCTTATGAGTTCAAGCAGAGAACTAGCAGAGACTCTTGGTCCTTCACTGAACAAGAAACAGTTCTACCAACAGGAAGTGTGAAACTTGAACATCAGTGTTAGCTTTTCACGGTCTCTGGTTTGTAGATTTTAAACTTGTTAGCCTCCATAATTGTGAGCAAATTATTAAAATAAATGTCTGACCTGAATGCATGTCTGAAATTCCAGCTACCTGGGAGTCTAAGGCATGAGTTCAAGGACAATCCGGCCAATACAGTAAGAACTTATTTAAAAAGAAAGAAAAGAAGAAACAACTAGATCAAAAATTAAATGTTTCAATGATAATAAAATAAAGATTTCTTTCCATACACATACCCTACTGGTTCTGTTTATCTGGAGAACTTGACTGCTAACAACCTTTAGATGATTCTGCTTCTGCCCTTGCCTATGCCTAGACACAACAAAGATCCCAATCTTCAAAATTATAGGAAAAACACCCAGGATGCCCTACGGAGCAAACACATGAAAAGTGGCCCAATTACTCTAACTTGGTCCTTTCTAAAGGTTACAGGACAACACAAAATTTCTGGCTAATTGCAAAGCAGACAGACATCAAATGTGGGGACTGGTAACTATTATAGACTTAAAAGAAAACAAAATAAAACAAAAACCCAGTGTGTGGTATCCACGTTCCTGGCACTCTTGAAGCAACTCCCAGCCTCGTCCTGACTCCACTGGGTGTTGGCATTTTTATGCACATGGAATGCCCCACATCATTTGAGGACAATCACCCCATATAGCTATATAGGACACTGGCTCCCACATAATAACCAAGTTTTATGACTTTGGTTGATAATAGGTCCCAAATCATGATGTTTCCCCATAGGTCTAGGGAAAGAACTTTCTATGTTTGCTGAGGTGTTATAGGACGTATGATTGAAGGCAAACAGGTCCACCCTACCCAACCCAACCATTGGCCACATGCTGTTAAATTGGAAAAGCCATTCTATTATTGAATATCATAGTTTAGTCATCTGTATGAGCATTTACTCTGTGTGCCTTACACTCATCATGGGGTTACAACAGAAGAGGTGAAAGTGCTTTGTAGCCTGGGAAGCAGGCAACCACTGTGAGCTATGATGGGGTAATCCCAGAACAGGTTCCCATGCCTGAGGTGTTTAGGACAAACCACCTGAGTCACAGCATCCAAGACAGCTTTATTGGTTGCTGGGTATATCTCACACTTCCATGCCTGTGGACAAGGAAGAATCTCAGAGTGTGTCCTCATCAGGTCTTGTTGCTAGCCAGATCCTAAGGAGTTTTATGATCTGCAATGAAGGTTTGACATTGGCTCTAGTGAGAACCAGTGGCTTAACCCCGCTTAATCCAACATAAAATTGGGAAATGTTATAAATGCCCATTTACTACCTGGCCCTGCATTTCTTGAAGAGAGAAGCTGTGTCTTATTTGACAGGTATGTCTTCTGTATGAGCTCATGCTTGGCACATGGTGGGCACTAAGTCAACCATTATCGATAAACAGAAGGAAATACACGAGAGAGATAAAGCTGTTGACTTGCTTTCTGCAATTGTTTTCCATAGGCAGTTTAAACTCTGCTCATTATTTGCCTTATTCTACCCTATAATCTCTTTCTAATATTCAATATTTTCGTACATACATACAATCTATTTTGATAAAAAGCCACCCCCATCCTCTCCCCTCCAACTCCTCTCCCACTCTCCCACCGACTTCCCTCCCAACTTCATGTAACTCTTTAAAAAAAAAAAAGCCTATTGAGTCTCCTTAGTGCTGCATTATGTGTATGGCTGTAGGACCATCATCTAGAGCATGGATAATCTCTCAGGGGCTGTATCCCAGAAGAAAACTGACTCTTCCTTCCCTGGCAGCCACCAGGTGCCAATAGATTAAGCTATGTGTGGAACTTCAGGAGACTCTCGCCTCCCCAGGTTGGGATCTTGGCTGGCTTGATCTCATGCCAGGCCTTGTGCGTGCAGCCACTACAGTATATGTGTGCAACAGTGCTGCCATGTCCTATTTGTCTTAGTTTTATTATATTTTGATCCTATTGGTTCAGCATTTCCTTTCATTTATTAGCACACAAATATATGTAACTGATAGCCTATGGATATAAATTGAAGACATACACATAGTATCAGTTTGATCATTCAATTGCTCAATCTGTTATTCTTTTTCTACATGTAAACTAGAAGACATCTAAGACAAAGTACAAGACCAACCTTCATGAATAGGCATTTTCGATGATGCTTCCGGGTCAAGAAAGGTTCGAATCCGTATGATTTTAGCTTCTTTAACTACTGAAAAGTATCTCTCTTGGAGAATTCATTAAATATGAGAGAGAAGCCAGCAGCAGGTCACTGTAGGCCTGGACCCGTGTGAGCACTCACTATGAATCTGCACAAGTTAGAGAAGTTGCCTAAACTCTGAAATACAGCCAGACAGCGTAGCTCAGACTTGTAACCACTGCACTTGGGGAGCCGAAGCAGAAAGATGGGCCATTTGAGGCTAGCCTGAACTACACAGTGAGATCCTGACTCAAACATCAAAGGAAAAGTAGAAATATAGGGAAAAAAATGTTCCCAGCAGAGGAGTAAAAACAAAACAAAAAAACATCAGAGAACCAGTTAATGAGCTAAGGTTTAATTATTAAGAAAGCAACAGGGTTCGTCAGGAGGCTTTCCTGCACACAGCAGCTGCTCTATTTCTTTCTTAGAAACTACTCACAAGAAAAGAAGCAAAATTCTGACTACCTTCCCAATAATCCGTGGAAAACTGATTCCGCGTGACAACTTTCAGTTATCAGAGAGAATTTAAGATTTTGGTTACAGCTTCCTTTATTGACTTTAATGAAAATGAAGAAAAGTGATATTTTACAATGAGAATCCCTGGCCACTTTTAGACTTTTGTGTAAAAAGAGTAAGGAAAAACATTCCATAAATTTGGGCTAGTGGGATGCCTCAGCAGGGAAATGTGCCTGCTACCAAGCTTGATGACGGGAATTAAGTCCCTGGGCCCAATATGGTGGAAGGAGAGAGATGGCTCCTACTAGTTTTCCTCTGACCTACATGTGTGCACAGTGGCATCCATGTGCATGTACATGCACACACACAGACACAAACACACACAAACATACACAGACCCACACATACTCCATACACACACTACACACACACAGTATACAACACTATATACATACTACATACACAGATACAAACACACTATACACACAGACACACACACTACATACACACACTACACACACAGACACAAACACACTACATACACACATGTAGTGATATTTCATTTGTATTTTAATAAATAAAGCTTGCCTGAAGGTCACACTAGTCAGCCATTAAGGCCAGGTAGTGGTTGCACACACCTTTAATCCACGCAACCACACTAGTTAGCTATAGAGGCCGGGCAGTGGGGGTGCACATCTTTAATCCCAGCACTAGAGCGGAATATAAGACGCGATGAGACAGGAACTCGCTTCTCTTTCAGCCTGAAGATTTCTTAGAGGTAAGAACTGTCTAGTGGCTTGGCTGCTTTGCTTTTCTTCAGGTTGAATCCCAGTATCTGTCTCTGGGTTCTTATTATTTGTGTTACACGCACACACACTACACAAACACACACACACACTACATACACACACACACACACATAAGATCAATCCATAACTTCTGTATTTGAGGTGTGGGGAAACTGTAGACTATATCATTGCTGAAGTTTCAAAGAATCGTGTAATGGCCATCGAATCCCTTCCAATAGGTCCAAAGGATAAACATGTATATTATGTCAGAATGATTCCTTCCTTTGTTCTCAGAAAACGCTGACAGATCTTTCTAAGGTATGAGAGCAGGAAAGCCCCCAGACTGTCTGTTAAAAGCACTCACTGCCTGCTGCGAGCGAGTGCGCACCATGCCCAATGGAACCTGGTCCAAACTGTAAACTGTGAACTGGACCCCAAACCTGTGTCTAGAAACTGCCTCGGGAGCCGGCAAGGAGATAGGGCACTCTTTCCCCCCAGGAGATGTTACTAGAACACACCACCGCTTCTGTTCCAAGCAGCAGCTTGTAAAAATGCCACCAGGAACATTCCTGGACTGGAACGTGTCTAACACAAAAGGCCACACAGGGCTGGAGCCCCTGAAGCTTCCTACAGAGCAGTCAGCTGTGCATCTCAAGAAAGCATAATGAAGGCTGGAGGTGGCTCTTGCAAAGACCCAAGTTCAGTTTCCAGAACCCACATCAGGCTGCTCACAGCCACCTGTGTAGCCTGTAACTCCGACACCAGGGGATCTGTTGCCTCCTGACCTCTGCTTGCACTCAGGCGCATACCCACACATGAACATGCATGTGAACAAATAATTAAAAATAAAAATAAATCTTGAAAAAGTATTAATAGCAGCAACACACTCCAAAGCCACAAGAATCGAAGACCCTATAACACTCAAACCCTATAACACCTTCCCTGAGAGCTCTTCAGCTCAGTCTGGTGTGCTGTGTAGGAGCGGTCTCTGCTTCCCCTTGCTTTGTATAATTAGTGGCTTGTTCTTGTTTCATCAATAGGAGAAGTAAATACACAAGAAGTTCAGTGGTTTCCCCAAAAAGGCAAAGCGAGTTTGTGGTGTCCAGAGGCGGTGCTGATGATGAAGTCTCCCTTTCTCCTTCCTGGTTCCTAGCCTTCAATTTTCTTCCTGGCATCTGTGGTCAGAACTGCTCAGCAGCTAGTAAAGCTAGAAATGATTGTCGAATAATGACACGTTGGTCCTTCGTTTATCTGGGAAGGACGCCACCCACAGCGTTCTTTTCTAGATAGTCAGTGTCCCTGTCAGCAGGATGGCTTTAATTGCCACCTCCACAAGAACTTTGTTGATTCCTACCCCCACCCCCACCCCGTAAGGTATCCTGAGCTTATTCAATGACAAATACTTTGCAAATCACCTCCCCTCCTCTGCTCCTGTTCTTTGCCTGCAGTGTCTCACCGACCCCAAAGCCCCACCAAACATTTACCCAGATGTTGCCAGTGGCTTAAAAGAAGTTAATGAAGTTGATCTGAGTTGGGAGAAAAAGAGAGAGTGTGTGAAGGAAGTCATATAAAAGAAAATATCATTGAGTGGTTTACAAACACTCCCTTGTTTAATCCTGGTGGAGTCTCCCTGAGATAGAGCATCTCTCTGTTTCAAATACATGAAATCGCCCATGGCCACCCAGCCCCTCAGATTTCAGATTCAGTGCTCTGCCCCCTTTCCCAGTAGAAGCCAACTCTCTCAACCTTCTTGTGTTCACAGACAATTTGCTCTTTTACTTGTGTCCTTGGTGTATTTTAACCTTGGCTGATGGGCAGGTTCCTTCCTTTAGTGTTCAGAGATGATGATCTCGTAAAAAATAAATACTAAAATGCTTGCCTCTCCTGTCTCTGTTACCATCCACCCATCTGCTTCTGAGCCAACCACAGCTCCTCAAAGGTACTTCACCCCCCTTTGAGGATTACACCTTCTCCCACCTGTTCCTGCTTGTTCTTTGGCTTGTCCAAAAGCACATACCGCACAGATATTTTGGGGGTATTTGATTTCATTTTAGACTCTTTTCTTGTCTAGGCTGTACACCCTGGTCTCATCTAATCACAATATCACATTCCCTAGTTAGTTATATTGATTGTTTATAGCCAATAAGGGAGGGATATCTGATTCATTTGGAGCCAATCTGCCATGAGAAAGGGTTTGCTGGCTCCCTGTGGGAAATATACATACTCATTTTTTTTCTGAGAATTTCTAAAACGATCATTTCTTTCTCTTTTAGATTGAAGTGAGGAAGTGTGAATCCGGAAGTCACTGATAGATAGCCGTCCCGGGTGGTGAGTTGGGGAAGGGAGCACCTTGGCATGAAGCTGACATTCAAGAAAGCAGTGGAGACAAGATTCCAGGTCCCTGATGACATTGTTGAATTACGAGCCGAATTATCCCTGAAACTCATCCTACCTCTGACTTCCTGTTGGCTGAGTTAAGAAATCTTTTAAATTATTTATTTGGTGTGTGTATATATGTGTTAGTACAGGCACACAACACAGCATACACAGAGGGGTCAGAAGACAACTTGCCAGCCCAAGAAATCTTCCTTTGTGTTGAAGTCGAGTAAGTCAAGTTCTCTGTTTCTTGTAACAAAACAAGTCCGGATGATCCTGTTTCAGAATTGTTCTTGCCTGGTTAAGAGTGACCTCCACCTGGCTGAATACTGTGGTCTCTTTCCAATGCCTTCCCTGCTCATCAGCACTTAACAAATACACATTTTACTCCTTCAGTCTCTTAGGTTGACTTGCTTGATTTCATACTCTCCGGGGTTTCTCCTTTGTGTTGTCCTTTATTCAATATCCTTCACTAAATCCTTTAGCAAATCCTGAAATGCTGGAGTTCTCCAGGGGCTGCTCACAACACACTTTACTTCTCACTTGACATCCCTGGGCAATGCATTCTGTTTCCCTGGCTTTAAATCCCTTTACAGAGCATTAACTTTCAAATATATAGTTTCTAGTCTAAACCTCATTTCTGAGCTGTGACTGCCATAGTAATGTCCTTACTTAGATGTCTCCCACGAAACTGCAAACCTAATTCATTATACCGGCATGTTAGTTTTGCACAACCATGGATTATGACTGTCTTGTTCCCTGCTCTATCACCCATCTCCGGCATCGCTCCTGATACAAAGTAAGCCATCCATGAAATTTCTGAATGAGTAAATGAAGTATAGGTTAATAGTGGGTAAGTAATAAACAGATAATAAATAAGAGTAAATAGCCAGGTGGTGATGGCACATGCCTTTTATCCCAGCACTTGGGAGGCAGAGGCAGGCGGATCTCTATGAGACCAGGATCTTAGCCTGGTCTACAGAGAGAGCTCCAGGACTGGCTCCATAGCTAATGAGAAACCCTGCCTTGAAAAACAAAAAACAAGAAAACAAGCAAAAAGAGTAAATAAATATGTCCTTTAATTTCAAATAACATTGTCCTAATAGAAATTTAGTAGAAGGCAATTGATTTGTCTCAATGGAGCATGAGGATGGGGATATGTTTGGACTTCAAGGCCATGAAGTTTTTTGGTTTTAGATGCTGTCAAGATTGTCCTCTCTTTACCATGAGCAGCTACTTCATCTTTCTCTCTAGTTTCTTCTTTATTTTTACTGTTCTTCAGGTCAACTGGAGATGCTAGATCTTGGGCTGTAAGCTTCCTCTTAAAGCTCCAGATGGGCTGGAGGGCAGTTGATCGGCTATAACTGGTCTTAGTTGCACTGTTGTGGCATCAAAGCAGACAACAGACACAGGCAATGTAAACAGCCCTGGCTGAAGTACAGTGAAATTTTATTTACAAAACGGGTAGGAGCCTGGGGACCACAGGTTGCTAATCTCTGTTCACCACCGCCTGTAGATATAAGGCCCATATGTCAATTCCTCAACTTTCACTGTGCTGTCTCTATGGCTCAGATCATTATCTTATCCTTGATGAGTGAGGCCAGGACCAAGTAATCAAGATCATGTGGCTGCTCTTGGGCCACTCACAAGAGTTTATTGCAGGAAGCTTCAAAATAGAGGACAATCCTAGAGACCAAAACATGCAGCAAAGCTCCAGTCTTTAAAGTTCATTCCTTAATCGTCCAAGAATCTGCTCTACCTACAAAATTCCAGGATAGGCACCATTCTTTCATATGTTCCTGGCCTCTTCCTTTCATCCTTGGCATCTAGTCCTACCCCTCTAAATTATCTATCTATCTTTCTATCTATCTATCTATCTATCTATCTATCTATCTATCTATCTATCTATCTATCTATCTATCTTTCTGTCTGTCTATCTATCTATCTATCTTTCTATCTATCTATCTATCTATCTATCTATCTATCATCTATCTATCTATCTATCTATCTATCTATCTATCTATCTATCTATCTATTTTTAAGGCAGGGTCTCACTACGTAGACCATGCTGGCCTCAAACTCTGAGATCTGTCTGCATCTGCCTCTGAGTGCTGGGATTAAAGGCGTGTGGCACCAAACCAGCCTTAGTCCCACGGCTCTAAATCCCGTCAATTCCACTTCTAAAATGAATGTCTCTCTACTCAATGTCTTATTTTCCCAGCCTATCTCAGCTGACCTTCTTGTTAAGGCCTGCAGCTAGTTTCTTCTCTCTTGCCTATCTCAAATAAGCTAGCAGCCAGAGACCTCTGTAAAAACTGGATATGACTGCTGGTTTTCTGTAGAGTACTGGCAGGCTGTCCGGAGTGTCCACACCAGGTCACTGGGAATCTTGGGATTAAGGAAACCAGGTGTAGTGGGCAAAGAATTGGAAGTCATCGCTGGGAAACAGAGTTCTTAAAAAGGAATTTCTCTTAGAGTTGGGTGAATTTCTCAGAGCTAAAGTTAGATGGAGGGTCAGAGTGTAGCAGAAGACTAAAGACGGAATTGTGCAGGAGTCACCTGGCTAACAGGGATTTTCCAGAACATGAGAGCCAAATGCCTCTGGGCATCCATGGGAGAAGAACCTCTGATGGCAGCCACATCCAAGTCCCAAGCTCAGCCCTTGCATTCCCAGGAATCCATTTTCCTCACCTATCACCTCAGAGGAGTAAATGCATAGTAACAGAGGGGCTATTGCTGGATGGGGGTAACACAGGCTTTTGATCCCAGCACTTGGGATGCAGAGGCAGGAGTACCTCTGTGAGTTTGAGGCCCAGCCTAGTCTACATGGTGAACTCCAGGCTAGCCAGAGCTACATAGAGAAACCCTGTACGCAACCCCCCAAAGAGGAATGAATGTATTTGTTTATTTGTTGAAGATAGCATAGGCAATAGACACTTTCGATCTGCATACAGCAGACCTGTGTGGTGTGTGTTCCTTTACTGGAGTCATAGCAATGCCAAGGGTTGGGAGGAGGCTGTGAGGAGGAGGCTGAAGATACTACAGAGGAGAAAACATGAATGAGTAGGAGCAGACACTTTCTGATGTTTTGGAGAGACAGAAAAAGCAAAGCTCCTTCAGGAATTTTTTTTTTGATGTTTGTTTGTTTGTGATAGGTAGAACAATTCTGTTTTGGGAGTTCCTCAAAGTAATTTTCTGGAGAAATTTGTGTTTATTGTGGGAGGCTGTGGGCAAGTGCAGAACCTAGCCAAGGCAAGAGCAAGAAGACCCAATCCCTCTGAGACACAAACTCTCACTGAAGATCCTGTGTTCATGAATTAAGACAAACACCAAGAAGGTGGATGGGGAGCCCGCCCCCAGCCCAATCCGGTTCTGGGCTGTGATGGAGACTTCTTGAGCTGTTTCTAGTTTTCTCACCTAAGTCCAAGTGTAGCATGCTTCTTCCAAGCTATGTTTAAGGTAGTTTCTTGATGTGTAGCTCATGTTAGCCAAAACGTGGAATCCTCTTACTTCTGCCTCCCAAGTGTTGAGATTATAGGTATGTGCTACCACATGGAGCCATTTCATTTTCTTCCCTTCCCTTCCCTTCTCTTCCCTTCCTTTCCCTTCCCTCCCTTCCCTTCCTTTCCCTTCCCTTCCCTTCCCTTTCCCTTCCCTTCCCTACCCTTCCCTTCCCTTCCTTTTCCCTTCCCTTCCCTTCCCTTTCCCTTCCCTTCCCTTCCCCTTCCCTTCCCTTCCCTTCCCTTCCCTTCCCTTCCCTTCCCTCCCTTCCCTTCCTCAATGTGCTACCACATCTATCCATTCCTTTTTCTACCTTACCTTGCTTTTTCTTCTCTCTCCTCACCTCTCCTCTCCTGTCCTCTCCTCTCTGCTCCTCCACTCTACTCTGCCCCTCCCCCTCTCATTCACTTTTGAGATAAGGCCTCAGAATGTTCCCAGGCTGCCTTTGAACTTCTGGGTTCAAGCCAAACTCCCGCTGTCTCCTTTCCAGTAACAGGGACTACAGTGCAGGTCACTAAGTCCAGCTACATTTCCTTTTCTACACTCACTTTCACACAGTAGACACCTCCCTTTGTCTAGGGACAGAAGTTTTTATCGTAAATTAGATCTTTGAAAGAAGGGTTCTACACA
Source organism: Ondatra zibethicus (assembly GCA_004026605.1). NCBI lineage: Eukaryota > Metazoa > Chordata > Mammalia > Rodentia > Cricetidae > Ondatra > Ondatra zibethicus. The sequence continues at coordinate 110,854 of PVIU01004779.1, read as the reverse complement.
AGAAAACTGGCCAAGAACTGAACAAACCTGAGGATACAGATGGGCATCATTTCTGTGGCACTGTTGCCAGGCAACATGCTGGCTGCTGACCAGGGACACATTTCCAGGACGCCAGCATGCCCTTGGTGAGGATGATGTGGTAACTTTGTAGATGGGGCCAGGGAATTCCTAAATTTCCCCACACTGTAATAAAAACTTTAATTACTTGTGTGTCCTGGTTGTTGCTTCTGAACAAAATAGAGAAAAGGCCCTAGGTCCTATTTGGGAAGGCAGAGATTCAGTGAAGCGCATGATCCCCCTTCTCCATTTTTGGCCCTTAAGTTTGCCAATAGCAAAGAAGAACTATGGATTCTCATACTTCTTTCTCAGATTTACGATTTCAGGAATGCCTGGGTGTTCACGTCTATAACATTTCTCATAGTGCCCCAGTCTGTGACCTTGCCACCTGTCCCCAATAGCTTTGTCTGTTAACCTGACATAGCCTAGAGTAATCTGAGAGAATCTCAGTTGAGGGATTATCCAGATGAGATCAGCTTGTGGCTATATCTGTGAGGGATTACCTTGATTGATATTTACTGTGAGAGGGCCCAGGACCAAGCCCACTGTGGGCAGGGCCATCCCTAGGCAGGTGGGCTACCTAAGAAAGGTCGCTGAGCATAGGTTGGGGGACAAGTCAGAGATCTAGCCAGCAGCCATTGTCCCTCTGCAGTGTCTGTTTTCATCCCTGCTCCATCTTGTATCTATTTTGTTCTGCTTTTGGTCAGAGTGTTTTTATCACAGTGATGGAATGAAGGCCTGGGAAACGTGACGTTCTGAGATCCTACAGATCATTTTAAAAAGTCCTCTTTACTGTTACTGTGGATTATGGGTCCAGGTGATACCCCTGCTCTGGTAAAGCAGTTGTTGTCTAAAGCAGGTAGAATATAGGGAACAGGGCCATAATGGCCAATTTATGTTTAGAAAACATGGCACTGATGTGGATATCTGGCATGGACCAAGATGGCTAAAACTGAAAAAGGCTGATACTAGATGTCCAGGGAACCCAGAGTAAACAGTAACATAGCCTGTAATGTATCTATTTCTGGGAGAATGCCAGTTTTGTGTGAATCTGTATAAAAATGGCCTGAGCTGGGTGTGGTGGTGCAAGCCTTTAATCCCAAAACTTGGGAGGCAGAGGCAGGTGGATCTCTGTGAGTTTGAGGCCAGCCTGGTCTACAGAGCGAGTTCCAGTACAGCCAGGACTGTTACACAAAGAAACTCTATCTTGAAACACCAAAACAAAAGAAAAAAAGAAAAAGAAATGGCCTTGAGATCAGAGACCTTCTCCTTCACCAGTCAGCCTATTTTCGTCTATCTGTAGACCTGTGTACTAGACTACATGCTGATACGTGCCTATGTGCCAGACTACGTGGTGATATGTGCCTGTGCGCTAGACTACATGTTGATAAATGCCTTTGTGTTCAACTACATGTTGATATGTGTCTAGGTGTTAGCTGGTGTGTCTGCTTCACAGCCTGTGTGCTGGTGGATAAAGGGCATCCTATCTACCTACATTTCCTCACATTCTTCTCTTCAATCTCTCAGCCTCCTGTGGCCCGCCTCTTTTCCTGGCATTTGGGCTTAGACCTCAACTGTCTCAGCCATGGACAGAGAATCCTCAAAAATCTGAGCTGGGGGTGTTGTAATACTCCTTAGCAAGAAGCTCCAGCACAGACTAAGAGTTCATGAAAATTCAAATCTTCTCCCTCTTCCTTCCCTCCCTGCTTCCCTTCTTCCTTCCTCCCTTCTTCCCTCCCTCTCTTCTTCCTTCGCTCCCTTCTTCCCCCTCCCTCCCTCCCTCCCTCCCTCCCTTCCTTCCTTTCTTCCTTCTTTCAGCTTTCTCTTGTTCTTCTGTCTTCTCCTTCCTCCATGTCCCTCCTCTGTCTCTTTCTCCATCCCTTCCTTTCTTGCTTCCTCGCCTGACACCATACCTATAAATGGGTGTGAATAAAGACAGATGTTGGACCTGAATGGGCCATCAGGAACCTGCAATTAGGATTTGTCCTCTGAGGTGTGGTAAAAGAACTAATTGGTTGATGTGTGCAGAATGCCAGGACATTCTTGAACAAATCCTTATATGAGTTCAAAGTATTTGTAATTATTATGATTATTACTATAATTTATGAGATTTAGCTGTAAATCTTATAATAAGATGAGGTCAACACTTTTCAAAAGAGGAAGCAAGATGAGACCTTATATAAAGTGCCGTGTGCTCGCTGACTCTGAGAAGAAGAGCTGACTGAAGGCAGGTGAGTGTGAAACATCCCTGGACTTGTTCCGAGCTTATTTAGAATTAAAACTCCAGGATATGTTAATTAATTGATGATTGTGTCTCTGATTCTGAGTAAATAAGACTGAATCAAATGAAACCTAAGGACCTTGCAAGAAAATCCTGAGTTTTAGAAATGTGAAATGATAGAATTCTTTCCTACTCATTACAATCACTATACCGATGTATATTTCTTCCCATGCATGTACAGGGCTTCTTTGGATGTGTGCACATGCACAAGAACAGGATAGACATGTATGTTCATTTACACTAACAGTAACAGTGGGGCCGTATAGAAAGATGGCGAAAATTATGGGCCAATGATAGGGAAAGGAGGCCCTCACTTTGGGGCCTGAGAGAGCTCTCTCATCAGCAGAGAAGCAAGAACTCCAGCACAACCAACAGCTTTGCTCCCCGACCAACTCTAAACCCACAGTTTTCTAGAAATCTCACCAGAAACCCACTTATAGGGAAAGATGTACTGGATGCCTTGAGTGATCCTAGTAGCCCCTGGCTTCACCTCATCAGATTATAATTCCATTCTAGGCATCAACAGAGCTGCCTTATAATCTCATTTATCAGAAGAGAAAATGGGGGTTGCTAACCGCCTTCTGACTTTATAAGTTGAGAGCCACTAAAATGGCATATATGGCTAAACCTAAGACACTTGATGGCAACTCTTCCTGGAGGAACCCATATCCATACCTGGATATGTCTTAATTTTGTTTTGTTTTCTGTTTTGTTTTTCTAGACAGCATTTCTCTGTGGAGCCTTTACTGTCCTGGAACTCGCTCTGTAGGCCAGGCTGGCCTTGAACTCACAGAGATCTGCCTGCCTCTGCCTCCCCGAGTGCTGGGATTAAAGGCGTGCACCACCACAGTCCACCTGTGTCTTAAATTATGCTCTTCTCTTGTGGGAAGCCAATATCCACACTTAGTTATGTCTTATTTCCTTCTGGAGTGCTTCCTTCTCCTAACACATTTGCTTAGAGCCTATATTAAAATATTTCCAATAATATCAGCAACTCTATGCCATACTGCCTAGTCCTAAAATTCTTGTTTGCGTCAAAGCCATGAATCCTGGGTTTGCCTGAGTTGAGATCCCTAAAAGATTATAGGACCTCCTTGGGCTACTGAGAATGAGACTGCAGAACCATGTGTCTGTCTTCTCTCTGCTGACAATAGATCAAATAGAATCAATGTCCCTTTTGTTCTTTTAAAATCAAAGGACTAAAGTGTTGGTACCTTGTCAGGTGGTAAGCCTCTCTTCTTTCATGCTCAGTCTTGCTGATGAAACATTGACCCAGACATCACAAGTATATGGAGGGTGGGCAGGGTCCTGCTTTTTCTGGAAACTGTGAAATAGCTGAGGTCAGTGTATCTAACACAGTGGTTCTCAACCTTCCTAATGCTGTGACCCTTTAATACAGTTCCTCATGTTGTGGTGATCCCCAACCATAAAATTATTTTCATTACTACTTCATAACTGTAATTTTTTGCTACTGTTATAATTGTAATATAAGTATCTGTGTTTCCTGATAGTCTTAGGCGATCCCTGGGAATGGGTCATTTGACAACCCCCCAAAGGGGTCGTGATGCACGGTTGAGAGCTGTTGGTCTAACAGTTTAAGTCTTGGATATCAGAGTTAAAAGACGGAAATAGGCTAAGAGTCTATGATGGAGGAAACCTGGATCTTTTTGATTAGATATTTGTTTAGAAGGGGATAGTCCTAAACTCACACAAGGACGATGGTCTTCCCATCTTCTTTCTTAACTCTGGCAAAATGAGAACAAGCAAGACCAGAGGTACCCAGGCAGAAGATGCCCTTTCAGACAGTCTCCACAGAAAAAGAAGCGTTTACGGACCTGCTGGCAAGGATGGAAGAGACTTTCTCAGACCTTATAAGGTTTCCTGGCTGGGTGCTCACAGCTCATACTCCAAGCTCAGCAAATGCATGTGAGTGTAGACCCTGGAAAAATACAGTCTGTGAACAGGAACAGGTTGAAACATACATAGGCCTGCACCTGCAATCCCAGCACCAGGGAAGACGAAGCAAGAGGACGTCCAGTCCCAGGTCAGCCTGGGTTACAAGGCAAGACCCTATATCATAAAATCAAGCTGGACATGGAAGCTCACAGCTGTAATCTCCGTCCTCAGTGGGCAGAGGTGGAACCCTGTAGATGTGAAGTGAGTCTGGGCTATATGGCAAGTCCTAGGCCAGGCTATGAAAACTGATCTCAAACACAAGCAAGCAAAGATCTGTAATGATGCCACCTTATATTGTGGTCTTAAAAAGTAGATTTCATTTCTCTAGGAATGCAACCCCGGCGGCAGAATCATTTTGTGTTTATGACTATCATTGTTACTGTTATTTGAATGTAAGGACCATTGAGGCAGACCAGTCTGCAAGGCAGTGGGTCTTAACCAATGGTTAGAAGTGTGGAGAAGAGCAGAACACTAGGAGAGGAAGAGTGAGAAAGGATGCTGCTGGAATGGCCCATCCGCCCACCTGGAGAAGGCGGATGGAGAGGTGGGTTAGCAACAAAGCAAGGGCAACGACCAAGCATATAGTATAAGAGAACATGTCTAATGCGGCTACCTAGCCCAGTTTTCAATTCTTCCAGAATCAAATGGGTCATGATGAGGCAGGGCCACACTCACCTCTCAGACACCAGGGTGCCGATACAGCACATTTCCAGGCTGGCTGGAGGGCCCCGAGGACGTGGCTTGCTATCTTTCAAGGTTAAGGTGAAGATCCACAGCATTCACAGAAAAGGATTGGAACTTCCTGGCGAAGGGCTATAAATGTCAAAGATCTTTATTTCTACTTCCAGTCCCCAATCATTCAGAGCCTAGGAAGAAATGGTCTTTATCCATCACAAGGCAATACAATGCTTTGGGAATTACAGAATGTGCAGTAAGGAAAAATCAGGTAGAAGAAGATGTCCTGACAGAGGCTGTGAGGAATGTCAGCTAAACCCTGAAGAATGCTCTGGTTGTCTTTCCAAAGGTGGCCAGACACTCCCTCGATGCCTTTCCATTTTAGCTCTTTATATTGGGAGGACAGTGTCATAGTAGATATTGTGATTGATACCAGGGCATTGTACTTACCTTGACTGACATTTTCAAAGTGACTTTGAGTGTGGGGAGTGGTCGGGCTACTAGCAAATGAGTCATATATAACAAATGGACACTCCTTGAGCACACCCCAGGATGCCTCAGCTTTTAAATATAGAGTACTTTTTGACACCTGGACAAACTGGGCCATGAAGTCTGAGTCACTCTGCCTGCTGTTTATGAATGGACTACCTTGTTTATCCATACAAGAAGTCCATTGTTGCTTTTTTCTCTGAACAACTGAAAATAATGGCTTTGTGTATTTGGCACCAGAAAGTGACTTTGTGTTGTTAAGTAACTGGTGCCTGCTCAGTGCAGATACCTAGTTCCATGCTTGGAAAATGGGGTAACTCTCCTATTGCAAAGGAAGCTCTACCTTTCCTCTTGGGTTTCCAACAGGGAGTATCTTCCTTTCCTGGAAAATCAGCAAAATCCATTGAAATGCTCCAGGGTCAGCCTTTGAGCATGAGCAAGGCTGTTTTCCTAAAGGACCTTTCCGTAAAGCCCTTGAGATATCTGCTTAACACACCTAGGAAGAGGAAGCTTCAGCTGAAAAAGATGTGGGAAACTCAATCCAGCAGACTGGCCTGTGGGCATGTCTGGGGCAGGCACATTTTCCTGATTAATGATCCATGTGGGAGGTCCAGCCCGCTGTGGGCACTGCCATCCTAGGCAGGTGGTCCTGGGATGTATAAGAAAGGTGACTAGCTGAATGTGAACTTGAGGGCAAGCCAGTAAGCAATGTGCCTGCATGGTGTCTACTTCAAGCTTATGCCATTCTGGCTTTCTGCCCTGTTTGAGTTCCTAGCCCACTTCCCCTGATGATGGACTTTAAATTGTAAGACGAAACACACTCTTTTTTTTCCTCCGGATTTATTTCAGTCATGGTATCTATCACAGCAACAGAAGGAAACTAGGAGAAGGGGCGTGGTTTTGTGAGGCTATGAACATTCTTTTTGTACCTAAGCTCTTTCTCCAGTTTTTCAGGAGATTCACTGTCCTCCCTCACATGCATTCCTGAAACCAGAAATGCTGAGTACGTGGTTTCTGTTGAGGGAAGAAATATGAACGCTCCTGCAAGGGCAGCTGATATTCCAGGTTCCTGAACATTTCTGGTCCCTGAACATGACATTTTCTACCCAGCCAAGGGAAATCAGACAGACCGTTTCAATGCTGTAGGAAAGATAAGCAGAAAGCATGGCTTGGTCGAAGGGTCACAAGCTCTCTCAGTTTGTAAAGATGGAAATCAAGTTACTTCCTGGATGCCTCTCCATCTGGGGACAGCTCATCCTGGGTGGGAAGAACCCATCTATAGGAGAGAGAGAGAGAGAGAGAGAGAGAGAGAGAGAGAGAGACTCTGCTGACCAGGGGAGGGGAGGTGATGGGAAGTACCTGTCGTGGGTGGGGTTCGCGACATTTGTGTAGTGTGGTAATCAGAGGGAACCACGAATGCTTGTACATGGTGTCATGGAAGTTTCTGGAAGAACTGGTTGGGGTGAGGAAGAAAGTCATCATGGCAGCACAGGCTTAATGGTCTTTCCTACTAGTTCTTCAGTCGAGTGAGTGCTTCAAGATTCCAACCCTGGGCCTACCCGTGACCTACTTTCTGGGACCTTGTCTATCTACCCTTCCTGGGTTCTGACCTAGGAGTGCTACAAAAAGAGAATGAGGAACACAGTTCCAGGGGCCCCGAGGCATCTGAGGTTCCCCAGAATGGGGCTCAGAGCAACAGGGCAAGTCTTTCCCCTCCTTCCTTCATCCAAAGTAAAGAATTAGGGTAGATTCCAAGGCATTGAGTAAGGGGTGTCCTTTTCTCCAACCTAAAGAGAAGAGTGCCCAATTCATGGAAACCATCAATACAAAATTCTGCTTTTCCAAAGAAAAACCAGCCTACAATTCACAACCCAAGAGAACTTAGACAACAAAGAGGACCCTAAGAGAGACATACATAGATCTAATCTACATGGGAAGTAGGAAAAGACAAGATCTCCTGAGTAAATTGGGAGCATGGGGATCATGGAAAAGAATAGAAGGGGAGGCGGGAGAAAGGGAGGGAAACAGAGAAAAACATATAGCTCAACAAAAGCAATTTTAAAAAGCCAATAAAAATTCTGCTTTTCATGTCATATTTGCTTAATGTGAATTGCTTTTCGGCATCCCAAGTCGGGTCATTGTGTTTCTCAGTGCTGAGACGCAAAGTATCTCGGCATTCCCATGGTCTAATTAAAAGGCTAAGGCTAAATGGTGTACCTGTCCCATTTTACTTCTCCATTATGATTCAAATTACTCATTTTCTCCATTGGATGTGGTGAACTCTTTCCATTGAATAGAACATCCCCCATAGTCAGAGTGTGCTGTTCTGACAGTGACTGATGTTCCATAGACACAGTGTGCTGTTCTGACAATGACTGATGTTCATAGACACAGTGTGCTCTTAGGACGATGATTGACGTTTTCTAGACACAGTGTGCTGTTCTGACAATGACTGACATCCTATAGACACAGTGTGCTGTTAGGACAATGATTGATGTTTCATATCTTTAAACCAACTTTGATTTGAAAAGCATTTCAGGTGCCGTAGAACCAGCTACTCAACATGTGTCCACTGTGGCTGCTTCTGGGCCTCCTGGCCTTGACTGGTGAGTGTGATTCATTTTTCCCAAACCTGGAAATGGATAGAAAAAAAGCATAAGATGGTAATGCTATAACTTCCATTTGTATAACTAAAGTGAAAGCATTATTTTTTCTTCTTCTAAGATATCTGATAAATCCTGGAGTTGGGAATAACCACTGAGAAACAGCCTGCCCCAAGAGTCCCATAAAAGGATGGGGATTCCCTATAATTCCCGGACACTGGAAACAACATTGCTGGAAACCAGGCTTTAATATTCACCCTTGTAACTGCTCATGGCCGCTATAAAAATTCTTAAACCATCTTAGTTACTTTACTCCTTGCTGGGACAGAATACACGGCTACAGCAATTTAAGGAGAGAAGGGCTAAATATGAATCACAGTTGGAGATTTTAGTCCATCGTGGCAGGCAAGTCATGGCAGTGGGGACTTGAGGCAGCTGGTCACATGACATCTATCATCAGGGAGCGGAGGGAGATGAACACTGGTGCTCAGCTCATTTTCTCCTTTTCATTCAGCCCAGGACAGCATATCATGAAATGGTACCACCTACATTTAGGTAGGTCTTCCCAGCTCAATTAATCTAGATAATCCCTCACAGACTCATGAGGGATTTGCTTCCGTGGTGACTGTAACTCTCCATCAACATGGCAATAAAGATCACTCATCAAACACCATAATGCTGAATTTGTTTAGAGACTATGTATTTCCAAGGAGAGATGGAGGTGGCTCTCATGTGACTAACATAATTCAAGGAGAAAAGCAACTCTAGGAGAATCCAGATGTGACGGAGCTGATGGGCGCAGAGTCACAGACTGTGATTTCAGCTTTGGTTCTAACACTGGTTGCAGTTAGAGCAAGAAGTGAAAGCACTTGCTTTTTATTTGAAATGTTTATTTATTTACTATTTATTTTATATGTGCTAATTCATTCAGCCAGTATCTGAAAGCTCCTTCAAGGTGCAAAGTATTGAGAATATAAGGAACTGTGAGGATGGTGTAGTAAGGGAAAGGTCAGCGAGGCAGAGAGCAATGACTCCGTCAACTGCCACATGAAGGACATTTGTCAGCAATCATGAAGACAGAAATGCACTGGCTAAGATATTAATAAGGATACCTGCTTAAATTTTTACTTTGAATGTATTTGCAAATCACTAGAGCTTTCCACTGAGAGAAATAACGTTTCTCTCAGATTAACTCATCTACATTTATGAAGTAGAAGCATCTACTCCAAAGCATGAGTATTTTCAGATGTCAGCTCTATGAAGCTGTAATGAAAACAGACCCTGGTGATAGAGAGATGGCTTGGCAGCTGAAAGCACTTATTGTTCCTCAGAGGACCTGGGTTTAGTTCCTGGCACCCGCATGGCAGCTCACAAACACCTGTAGCTCCAGTTCCAGAGGATCTAATACCCTTTTCTGGCCTCCTCAGGTTCCCGCTTGCCTGCAGTGTGCATAAACTCATGCATGTGCACACACACATATAAAAAACATAGAATCTTAAGATGTATTTATATAAACATGCGGGACTCAAATGATGGCATGCCATAGACAGAATTCCCAAGAGCTGGTGATCATTGAGTGAATGATATAACCTACTTTAGTCAGAGAATAAAATATACTCTGAAAGTACTGTCTCCATGCTAGGGAAATGACTCCACTGGTAAAAGTGCATGCTAGGCAAGTATGAGGGTCTCAGGTTGATGTCCACCTATGTAAAAATCAAGGCATAGTGACTTGGATTTCACTGGGAGACCAAGACAAGAGGGATCCTGGCCTTAGTTGTTCATTGAACACTTGTAATCCCAGTACTTGGGAGGTGCCGACAGGAAAACCAGGAATTCAACATAATCCTTGACTGCACAGTGGCCAGTCTGGACTGCATGAATCCTGTTTCAAAAACCATCAATTAATTAGTCAAGCAATTAATTAAACCAATGCCTTCCATTCAGTGGTGACTAGGATAGCATATATCTTTGGGAGATAAATACAAGACAGAAAAGAAAGATGCAGAAAGAGGGTACCTCATATAGAAACCTGGTCCTATGACTGGTCTGTGCACACTCTCTTTACAACCTTTGCCTCCTGCCCAGAATGCTCTGGGAGAAGCTAAAGCCAATCCCAGTCCCTGTTTATAGACCATACCTTTACTTGGGGTCTGGATGGAGATGCCAAGATGACTCTAGCTTTAAAATACTAGTTTTAGTACATGCAAATGTGAATACCTTACCAGACCATCAAGCTGTGAGACACCCTTGCGCTTTTCCGAGAAGGAACTGCTCCAACAGTTCTTCATGCTTGCAGGAGAGGAGGTGAGAATTTAAAATCAAAGCAGTGTTGTGATACTACTATTTAAATGTCAAGAGTTGACGCGTAGAGTGGTGCTCTAGCTTTCGCTGATATTATTGTAGTTGTTTTTACTGATGTAATTCATTCACAGCCTCCTATTTCAGTACCCCAGGCTGAGCTTTTCTCAATCTGCAGGCTCCACTGAAAGCAGCAATTGGGGATGCTATGGAAACATCCGAACCCTGAACACCCCAGGAGCATCGTGCGTGATTGGAAGACGCTATGGCCTGCCTTACTGCGGTAGTTAACAGTCCCTGTGTCTACGCTTTCCTCTTGACTCCTACTGTTTCTCACTGTCCTACTCAAAGGAAGGAGTGGAACGAAAGAGCACTCCACATGGGGTCCAAAGCCCTTGTGAGAGGCCTGCTTCTACTTCCTAAACAAGTCATGTAGTTTTTCAACTCCCTCCTGAAGCTGGGATAGCCATTTTTACAGTTTTTGCAAACTCCGTCTTTTGTGAGATGTGCTTCTCGGATCGTAGAAGAGACTAGAATGGAAGCTATCCCATGTAAATTGGTATCATTTTCTTGTTAATAGTTTAATTTATATGATTTCTTGGCACCAAATAGGAGTAGAAAGTTGGGGGGTTGTGGGCAAAATTGTCCAGGGGGACTTGCCTAAAGTCCCTTACTGAAGGGTTGGGGGTCTTTCTCCTTCACACAGTGACCTGTTGCAGTGGCATGATGCAGTTCATTGAGAAACCTTTGCTGGGGTTCTTCGGATTAGACCAGTGGTGCTTGTACCCACAGAATTGTCATGGGAGGGACAGAGCTTGGCTCATGGTCACTGGTGACCACAGAGATCGCTAACATCAGGAGATGCGTGCATGGGGTCTTGATTCTGCTTCACACAAAAGGTCTTAAGCTAGGAGGTCAGGAAATGGCTACCAGAGTTTTAAATTTAGGATTTTCAGTCACAGACCTAAGTCTAAGCCTAAGTCACCTTCAGCCACATACTTCCTTCTGTGTGTGTTCCAGGAGTCCGTGCCTCTGAAAGGCTGGCTGAAATAGACAGGCCATATCTTCTGAGATATCAGCCCACGATGAGAATAGTTGGCCGGAAATACTGTATGGATCCTGCAGTGATCGCTGGTGTCCTGTCAAGGGAGTCTCAGGGTGGCAATTTTGTGGTCGACATGGGCAACATGGGCAACGGAATCGGGGTGATACAGGTAATGTTCCATCAGTCAAGGTGACTTGATGCTGAGGAAATGGCTCTCTGGGAAAACATGAAGACATAAGTTCAAATCGCCCTTCGGAAAGCCAGCCATGGTGGTGTGCACCTGTAATCTCAAGGTGGAGGCAGATGGATTCCTGGAGCTCACTAGCCAGCCAGACAAGTCAGTGAGCTCCACGTTCAGTAAGAGAATGAAGAATATACTCAATTTTGATCTCTGACCTCCATGGGCATGCATACACACATGCACACACCCCGCCTGCACTCCATGTGAACATGCATATACAGACATACAAAAACAGAGAGAGAGAGAGAGACAGAAAGAGAGAGAATGTAGCCCTTCCGCTTTGTGACCCAGCTACAGAGAACATGATTATGGTTTCACTGCAGATGGCACAGGGACATAGAACAGCCTGGGGTCTGTGAGAGCTACAGCGATTCTGGTACCATTTCCACTATACTTGGAGCCACAATTTCTCTTCAATGTGAACATTGCTTTCTTGCCAGGATGCGCCACCCAGGACACACGACTCTGAGTTCCCACTGAGACACTAGTTCATAAGAAAGATCACAGATTGCATCTTTGCTCTGTAGTCTGTGTGTGACCTTGGATGGGTCATTTGACTTCACTGGACCTGTTGCCCTACCTTAAAATTCCATTTTGTTCTTGGCAGTGCTGGGAGCTCAAATATGTGTGTTCTAGGCAGGTGCTCTACCACTGATCTCTACTCCAGCCCCCAAATGCCATTCCAATAGAATTATAAGGAGTCAAGGGAATAACTTTAAAAAGTAGCTATGTCTAGTGGGTTCTCAATAATATTAAATTCCTCTCTCCTTCTTCTCTCTATATAGCTCTTAATTCTGATGGTTGAGTTTTATTCTTGTACTGATTCAATCTAATATTACTCATCAGAGTTGGGGGATGGGGCTGAGCCACTGTCAGGCACCAGGGTGAAGATGAGGATGGAGTTTCCTGTTGCCTCTCAGACTATTGTAGAGAAACCTGTGTGCATCATGCCGTTTTCAAGATTTTAGGAAAATTTACTACTTAACGACCTTTGAATTGGCTTTTCTTGACTGCTTCTTTTTAAAAAAATATTTTTATGGTTTATTTAACTTTATGTGCATTGGTGTGAAGGTGTCAGATCCCCTGCAACTGGATCTTCAGACAGTTGTGAGCTGCCATGTGGGTGCTGGGAATTGAACCTGGGTCCTACTGGAAGAGCAGTCAGTGCTCTTAACCACTAAGTCATCTCTCCAGCCCCCTCTTGACTGCTTCTAATAAACTTCAAATAGAAAGCATCTTCTGGCCAGGTGGTGGTGGCACACGCCTTTAATCACGGAGCTCAGGAGGCAGAGACAGGTGGATCTCTGTGAGTCTGAGACCAGCCTGGTCTACAGAGTGAGTTCTAGGACAGCCAGGGCTACACAGAGAAACCCTGTCTTCAAAAAAAAAAAGAAAGAAAGAAAGAGGAAGAAAAAGAAAAAAGGAAAAAAGAGTATCCTCTGATACCTTTTCTCTTTTCATTTTGATTTATAGATACATTCACTAATCTAATGGGGACTGTGAGCTCCCAATGAGGAAATGGGACACACACAGCAGTCCCTGTAGTTAAGTTACCTGGACAAAGAGAGAACGCAGACCAGTGTGATGCCTTGTGGCCTTAGGAATGGCGCCATCTACTTCCCTGTTTTTGTTTGTTTTTCTCTTTTGTAAAATCTATTCCTCTGGGGAAGGATCAGCCCGTCTCTTTTGATATGAAATAAGAATCCCCTAAATTCAGTCATTTTTCCTCAATCCGATACCTCTGTGAAAATGGTGACCTATGGCATCCGGAACGTTTAGAATCCCCTTCAGACATTCTGATCACCTGCAAGGAGGCCTGAAGCCTAGGCAGGACCCCTTCCTTCCTGCTTCATTTGGAGTTAGATTGCAGCATGGAGGAAGGACATCGCACTGGAGGCTACAAGCGTCAGCCACCTTGGCCTCTGACTTGACCTCTCTGTTACACTGGGGCAGCAGAGAAATAACTGCTTGTCCCTCCTTAGCCCAAACCCTTTAGCTCACTCCCCCCCCCACCACCACACTTTTGATAGGGATGTGTAAAATGAGATACAGCTTCTTAACAATTCTGGATCACACAGTATTGTTAATTACAGACACAATGTTGTACACCAGATTTTTCTAGAAAAGCTTTACTATAGAACTGTAAGTCTAGACATAGTAACTGGCAGCCACACATCTCCCCACTGCTGGTCGCCCTATTCTGTTCTTTGCATCTATACATCTGACTTCTCATGTCCCTTGTGTATGTGGGCAGTAATTCTCCTCCATGTACGGAGCTTCTCCACTTCATCTTGGGGAGGATGGGGAGTGGGATGGGAGCAGAAGGGAGGTGAACGAGCAGCTGAGAGTGCTCATCCGGCTTCCCCCTCCGCCCCCCTCCTCCTAGGACCCAAACTTCTACCCTCCCACATCTTGGAAGAGCGATTCCTGGGTTTCCCAGAAAACTGAGATTCTGGCATCTAAGATCAAAGAAGTCCAGGCTAGGTTTCCGAGCTGGAGCCCTGACCAGTACCTGAGAGGTATGTGTTCTCTGCTGATCAGTTGTTTCACAGCCTGGAATTAAGAGGTAAATGTTTATCTCTTAATAAAAACCAGATTCTCCAGGCCACAATTGCCTGCTGAGGGCAGTTGGGAGAGGGAATCTGAACTTTCTGCAGAGTGTCCTGAAGCTGAGTGAGGATTAACCTGCCACATGAATTTCAGGTGGACTCTGTGCCTACAGTAAGGGTCCCAACTTTGTCCGAAGCAACCAGGATCTAAACTGTGACTTCTGCAATGATGTCCTTGCGAGAGCCAAATACTTCAAGAACCATGGCTTCTAGCACCTCAGATGAAACTCAAGTTCTATTACCACGTATGAGGCTCACCTATTCCACCGACTAGGCTTGCGGGTAGAGACTTCAACCTCAAATCTGAGTTGGATTTGAAAGCTTCAAAATATCATAAATCATATTAAAGGAAATGCCATTACCTGCATTATAGACTGACTTTTTATAAACATTTCCCACTGGGCGATGGCGGCACACACCTTTAGTACTACTTGGGAGGCAGGGGCAGGCAGATGTCTGTGAGTTCAAGGCCAGCCTGGTCTGTAGAGTTGAGTTCTAGGACTGGCTCCATAGCTACTGAGAAATCCTGTCTTGAAAAACCAAAATAAATACATACATACATAATAAAAACACCCCAAAAATAAACATTTCCCCAGATGTTAGCTCTCATATGGTTATCTGTGAGATGAGTCCTATGTCTCAAGGAATGCAATTGCCAAGTTCAGCAAATAAAAGCTGAGGAAACCCAGGTTACATGTCAATAACACCTAGGCATTGAGTTTGGGGCAGTGTTGAGAACTGAACCCAGAGCCTCATGTATCTCTACCACCAAGATATCTCTACTTCAGCCTCAATGATAAATAATATTTTTTAATTTTTTAAGATTTTTTTTTGAGACAGGGTTTTCCTGTGTAGCCTTGGCCATGCTGGAACTCACTCTACAGTCCAGGCTGGCCTCGAACTCAGAGATCTGCCTCCTGAGTGCTGGGATTAAAGAAATGTGCCACCATCACCCAGCAAGATTTTTTACTTATTTTTCCTGTTTGTATGTGGCTGTTTTGCCTACGTGTAGGTCTGTGAACTATATGCATGCAACACCTGTGGAGGACAGCAGAGAGCATCAAATCCTCTGGAACTGGAGCTACAGGTGGTTGTGAGCCACCTTGTCAGTGCTGGGAATTGAACCTGGGTCCTCTGGAAGAACATCAAGTGCTCTTATCCACTGAGCCAACATCCTAGCCCCAATAAATGATACTTCTAGTGTAATTTTCATACTATATTTGCAAGAAAATTTACACCAGGAAATTAGTTCACCGTTTAAAATTCCAACTTAAATGGGCTTCTATTTTATTTGGGCGCTCTGCCACTACTTCCTGAGCTAAACATTTAACTGAAAATTTTCAATTTTTTTTTTTTTTTTTTTTTTTTTTTTAGGGTAAGGTGGTAGTGACTAAGATAACGTACGGAAAGTTGGTTTGAAAAGGAAGCTGACCCAATTCCCTGCAATGAGGTCTATTAAAGCTAGAAGGTCTTGAGACCATGGTTGGGCCTTAAGGTGAAAAGGAGCGTATTAAACAAAAACAATACAATATATGGAAAATCTAAACACATTGGGGCCTTACAGGGAAGGAGGGGCTTTCTTTGAAAACAGTGGTCCTCAGCCTCTTGGTCACGATCCCTTCGGTGCACAGATATCTTGTGTAGCAGACACTCACATCACAATTCATAACAGCAGCAAAATCACAGTTATGAAATAGCAACAAAATAGTTTTATGGTTGGAGGTTACCACGACATGAGGAACTGTATTAAAGGGTCACAGTGTTAGGAAGGTTGAGAACCACTGCTTTAAATCCTGGAGGGGAGCTTCATTGCACATGAGAATCAGAGAGAGATGAGGAGAGCAGCGGCCATGAGGGATGGCTGTGGGAAGCCGGAAGAGCCTCTCTAGGTTGCAGCCCTGGTAGAGTCTACCCCTGGAAATCCACTGGGCTAATTGTTTATAGCCTTTTAGGGATGGCAAGATGTTCCCCTTCACTCAGTTTACTTCAGGATAACATGACAAAGGAAGAGAAGGCAGCTACAGATGGCCTCTTAACTCTGTCTCAGAGAAAGCTCTAAGGGGGCCTGGCATGACTCAGACTGCAGGATCTAGCCTACAGGTGGAAGCCTATGTTCTAACAGTGGCCAGTCACATATACCAGGTAAAATAGCTTGGGGAAAGTTACTTGCTAACAACGGTGCAGCAGCATCTTGGCTCTAAAGCCATCTCGCTGTCCTCTAAGCATTAGGTCTCAGACTCCTGACAAATGGCTAACTGAGGTGCCTAATTAAAATATCAAAGGGACACCAGCTACAGGGTTCTCATCAATACAGGTACCCGTTACAGAGTCACCCTGGCTGGCATACTTCACCCCCTACCCTAAACCTCTCCAGCCCTTAAACTGGCTATGTGCTCTCTTTGGTTCTTGTGGTGGTTTGAAAGAAAATGGCCCCCAAAGCGAGTGGCACTTATAGGAAGTGTGACCTTGTTGGGATAGGTGTGGCCTTGTTGGAGGAAGTGTGTCATTGTGGAGGAGGGCTCTGAGGTCTCATATATGTTCAAACCATGCCCAGTGAGACAGTCTACTTCCTGTTGCCTACAAGATGTAGAGTTCTCAGCTACTTCTCCAGCACCATGTCTGCCTGCACACACCGCCATGCCCCACCATGATAATAACGGACTGAACCTCTGAAACTGTAAGCAAGCCCCCACCTCCATTTAATGTTTCCCTTTATGAGAGTTGCTGTGGTCATGGTGTCTCTTCACAGCAATAGAAACCCTAACTAAGACAGTGCTATTGATGTCCTGGCTCACTTCTGGCCTCTTAGACCTTTCTCATCTCCTTCCTTGCACCCCACCCCCAAAAGCCTGGTTCATGTTCAGTCTGGACCCTTCCAGCAGCCTCTGGCTGCGCTCTCCCTCATGCCTACAATAAATCTTCTCCTCAACCATATCTTGGAGCATCATGTCCTCATTTTTTATTTTAACTAAAATTACCTTCTATGTTAGTTACTTGCTGGACCACAAAATCTTTTTCTAACCAAAAGGATCTGGAACTCAGCTAGACTCTGCCCTTGAGCTTGACCCACAGCCAGTGACACTGTTGAGGTGTGACTGGTTCATGAGAATACTGACATCATTGCCGTAGGTCATGCCAGAGGAGCAGCAAGTTGCAATTGAAGTTTCAGGTGTCAGCTCATCAGAAGGGGATCCTCTGATGGTCAATCTTGTTTAGGCAAGGCCGCGGGACTGCAGACCCTGGAATGTTTTTTGCTTCTGCTGTGCCTTTACATGTTTGTTGCAGCTCTCTCTCTCTCTCTCTCTCTCTCTCTCTCTCTCGTATCTTGCATGGTGTGAGTGGACGTGGGGAGATCTCCACTGCCTGTGATAGAATGCGTTTATCTCTTAGAAACATCCTGTCCTACTGGGCATTTTTACCTGTGGATTGTCAAGAAGATGACCCCTCCCTAAGCTGTACTGTCTTATTTGATAATTATAATGATAGCTTATACAGAGTTTTGATAAATAAAAATAAATACAAGGATATGTTTCACAGCCAGGGTCTATGAGTCTCACCTAAGGAGCTGTATGGATTGTAGCTCAAGTTAATGACTAACAGTTGAGTCCCAATAGCCCAGATAATTTAAATCCTTTAGCCTTAATGTTGGGAGATGTGTTCACAGGACTCGGAGTTCATCACTCCTGAAACAAAGCTTTGAAAATAACAAAGTTAGACTAAGATGTTTTTGTTAAATAACTTTGAGGTTAAAAAAAATCCAAGAAGACAATCTAAAGCTTCAGAAAGCACATAGTTGAATGTGGAACTCTTTCAGGTCAGGGAACAAGAACAAAGCAGCCCAATTATTACTGCCTGGTGTAATCACCTTGCTAGGTTTGGTTGATGACCAAAGGTGATGATTAATTCCTTATACCCATTTATATGCTCAATTTCCCAATATAAAAATCTATTAATGAAAAGATATGTACCCTAAAGATTTAAGTAGAGCTGACTGATTCTTTTTCATATAAAGAAGTTTAGGTTTATGATTTCTTTTCTTTTCTTTTTTTTGGTTTTTCGAGACAGGGTTTCTCTGTGGCTTTGGAGCCTGTCCTGGAACTAGCTCTTGTAGACCAGGCTGGTCTCGAACTCACAGAGATCCGCCTGCCTCTGCCCCCCGAGTGCTGGGATTAAAGGCGTGAGCCACCACCGCCTGGCTTGTGATTTCTTTAAGATTCCTTATAAGATTATCTTTCAAGATAAGTAATAAGTAATTGGTCCTTTCTTGTAACTGCAAAATGCAGCCTGCCAGTAAAAGACCTGACAAAAACACCTTGCTTGCCACATAGTTAATCTATAACAAGTTGCTTGAGTGTGAATGTATGTGGGTTCTTGGGATGATTTGTTTTTCACCTGTAATACATAAAATGTTTGATCATGTGAGGGAGATGAAAACATGTTTTTACCTGTTTCATTATAATCATTCACTTGAAAAATGGAATGCAACTGTTTGGACTCTTGCCCTCACCTGGAAGATTCTCTTGGGGTATAAAAGCTGTAAAACAACATGAGAGAATAAAGAAAGAGAAAAGAAGAATAGAAATAAAAAAGGAAAACATCAAGAGAGTTTGTGAGTGCCTTTTCCCCTAACCCCTGTCAGATAGAAAAGCTTAGCTTTGCCATCTCTGTAGATTCCTGTCAAACCCCTGTGCTGCTGGAGGCTGATCCTCCAGACAGCAGTATATCATAAATCGGTTAATTTATTGATGAATTCACAGCTGAATGGGTAACTGGTGGAGGAAGTAGGTCACTGGATGAGTGTCTCTGAAGAGTCTCCTTCCTGCTCCAGGCTGCAGCATTATACAATAATTGCTCAGCCATCTTCACACAAGCAACTTATTGAAGCCAAGGGTTCTGATAAAGGCCTTTAAACCAAAAGGTAAGGCTTTTTGGAGTTATTGCTTTGTGAATAACTACAGTCTTTTGCTGTAGATTTTCACTGTAGCTGACTCCCCTTCTGTTACATATTTGGGGATTAATTCCTGCAGTTTAGAACTGTTTCCCCAGCTATGGGTGGGTTTCCCACTGCCAGGCCTCTGCTCCTTTCTCCTAGGTAAACGCAGAGGTCTGCCTTCTTGTAATTATCTTTATCAGCAGGCATTTGGTCAGTGCTTAGGGTCCAGAAAGAGAATTCCATTTAAGATATTCACAGATCTCCAAGAACAAAGAATTATTACCTGCCCAAGCTGCTGTTCTGGTTTTACCCCATGACCAGAATAGCTAATAGCAGCATACCCCAGAACTGATAATTTATAGGCCTGGATCCCTTCTTTGTTTCTACCACCTAGAGCAAAACTCCAGACTTAGGCCAGTAGAAACTGCAGCATCTGGCATATGTGCTATCTGATCAAGAGTCATGGCTTCTCTCTGACTGTTTACATAGGTTGCTTGGTTACCCGATTCTATGCATGCTGGGAGAAAAGAAGTGGTGCGCTGATTTAAACAATTGGTGCCCTATTAATAATTTTACTGAAAATAAACTTTTTCACTCTTCATTACCACATAAAAGCATAGTGTAGTGCACTAACCTTCCCCTCTAGAATTCCTTGATGATTTAATTCCTTTCTTAACTAACTTTCTCTATTAAGGAGTTCACCAGACATGCACTAACCACCTTTGAGCTGACAGTCATAGATCTTTATGTGTGCATGTGAAAACCCTTATCTGATTTTTTATGGACAAAGGAATTCCAGTCCTGGAACCTGCTAGGCTGGGGAATTGCTGGTTTTAAGGATACATGTGACTGGGAACGTTTGTACAGGGAGAACAAGAGAGAGCAAGGGAGAACTGATAGAAATGAGAAAGAAGAAGAAGAAAGAAATATGGATAGATGGAACCTGCTGTGAGTAGACTTCTTAACCCTCCGATTTTTAGCCCCCCATCACATATTGTGAAGTCTTTAATTGAACCCTGAAAGGAAATCTTAAAGGCTGGAACTTTAAGGCTCCTGTAAACCCTTCCCTTCCTCCCTCCACTGTCTATCTGTTTCTTTCTCCCTTCCAGAAGCTTCCATTTCTTCCCATCATGATGTATCATCTTTCCATAGGCCTAAAAACAATGAATTTCACCAACCTTTGTGGGTCTCCTTCCTCCTCAGGGATCGTCAGCAAGGGAGAAGTTAGTAGAAGCAGCGAGCAGAGTTCAGACAGCTGTGAGTATGATGAAAATAGACTTCCAGAAGTCAGCTTCAGTGAGACAGCTCAGCTTTATTCCAGAGTAAGAGGAACACATAGGATGGGGACAGTGGCTGGGGCATCACCTAATTTGCCTTTGGCAGTACAGTTCTGCCATACAGCTGGAGCACGATACCTAATTATTGGATGGATGGTGAGGAGGAGGTAGCTTTTGCAGGGAACTATGTCAAACGTCATATTTAAGATAAGTCAGGCATCCAATAAAAAGAAGAAGTCCTGCTACAAAGGGAATCCTCCATGTTATTCCAAACTCAGGGAGCCATCTGCAACCTTAAATGTAGGGTACTCCAACAAACCTTAGCCCAAACTCTGTGGAACCATGAATCAAATATAAAACTTTCCTCCATTGTGTTATTTGTCAGATATTTTATCAGAGACAAAACTAATGAGCAGGGAGGCACCCCAGTCATCCATAGCAAGGCTGTCAGAGAGTCCCTCAAGGACACTGACCATGTCCTATGTTGTTAAGTTAGCAAATTTGAGTGTTTAAAATTGTAACAGTAATGTTCCCTATGTGCCAACTCAACAGTATCAGCACTTCAGTGTGGTTCCGTAGCAGTCACCATCATGTCAAGCACAATTGGTCTGCCCCCAAATAATTTTTGAAGCAATTCCTAAGTGTTAAATAATAGATGAGACACCAGAGCCTCTGCCCCCTCTGTTTAGTTGGAGTCAGCAGCCCAGGCAAAAGAAAAGAAGCCTCGTCAAACTTGTACATAAGGCACAAACACAGGGCTTGCTCATGGTGAGTATGAAGTGGCCCCCATCACGATCTCTGGGGCCCTTGATACCCTCCAACCCTGGACTTCCTTCTTTGTCTCCACACTCTCTGCTCAAAGTCCTATGCCCAAAGCTTGAATCCAGCTTATAGACTCCCAACCAAGAGCACAATAGAGAAGACCAAATGAATGCATCTTCCCCTTTGGAGACGTGCATTGCACTGGTATAAGGAAAACAGAATGTGAAGCTCCAGCTATGAGCCTGCGGGAGAAACACTAAGGTAAATAAGGTTCTTCTGGCATCCTGCTATGGCTTGCTCCATGGAAGTGTGTGCTCAGTAATGGGCCTAGCATGTGTAAATGTAGATGGCATTTCTCATCCAAGAAAAGCATGCCAGCAACTTCATGCTGCTGAAGTGGGGACATGGGGATGGCATAATGGAGTCAAAGACTATGTGGAAAATAGGGTATCGATTATATAGGGATCAATAAATGCTATTGAACGTCTCCTGTCTGCCAGCCATTCTCTTGGGAAGTGTGAAACAAGGGCAAAGGTTACTGCCCTCCCTTACTGTTTGCATTTCACTGATACCCAAGGACGCTGAACGTTTTTTCAAGTGTTTATTTATGTTTCTTTCTTTGAGAACTGCCTCTTCATTTCATTAATGCTATGCCCAGATCGCGGGGTCCCCCCAAACCATCATGGAGTCCGTATGCATATGTAAAAGGAAAGAACCTTTTTCAAGCTTGAGCTTGGAATCTCAGTCTGTCTGACTCAGAAATTGAGAGCAGAGAATGCCAAACCGAGTCAAGGTAGGGTTTTTTTGTTTTGTTTTGTTTTTTGTTTGTTTGTTTGTTTGTTTTATCATAGTAGAAGTTGGAGTGAGGGGATAGGGGATTTCCAGGGTCCAGGATCCTACTTGGCTGACATTTGTCTAGAGGTCTTGGAAAAAGGGGAATAGGTGAGTCGTGGGCTCAGGGACATCTGATGATCTTATTAATACATCACTAAAAACCATAAAACACAAAAGGAAAAATAATGCAGAGTGTGCTATGAAGGTAAAATTTATCTAAGAGACAGGTGCTGTGGCTCACACCTGCCGTCCCAGCATTCCAGAGACAGAGGCAAGAGAATCAGGAGTTCAAAGCCAGTCTTAGCTACATAGCAAGCTCAGATCTAACCTGGGCTATACAAAACTCCATCTCAAGAATAAAAATCGGTATCTATAATAAATGTAGAAATATTAAGTTAATGAGATAAAGAGAACAGGCAAGGATGGGTGAATAGAAGAGAAGAAAGAGTAATTAAGAGAAATAGAAGAAGAAACGTGGAAAAGAATGTTCAGGAAAAGAGCAAGATACTATAAAAATTACAATAACGCAAAAAAGAAAAAAATTCCCAATAATGAGAACATTCAGAACCAAAATTAGATACATTTTAAAAAGGAATTAAAAGGCTATAGAGATGCATTAGTAATTAAGAGCACTTGCTGCTCTTGCAAAGAACTGGAGTTTGTATCCCATTGTATCTCAGCACCCACACTGGGTGGCTCACAGTTACCTGTTACTGCCACTCCAAGTGATTTGATGGCCTCAGGCAGACAAATCTCTGTGAGTTCGAGGTCAGCCTGGTCTACAGAGCGAGTTCCAGGACAGCCAAAGATACACAGAGAAATCCTGTCTTGTAAAACCAAAAATAAAAAGCAAAAATATTGCTATTATTATTTTTAGAAAAACAGTAAACTAAAATAAAACTATTAGACTCAGTTCAGGTGTGCTGAAGCCACCTACTGGGCAGCCTGGGTCCTCAAGGCCTGGGCTGGCTGAAGATATTCACAGGCCTGGCTGGTACCTTGCCATGCTGGGTGGAAGGATGCCATTATGTTGAGTAGATGTGTGGTGGAGAAATGGGAGAGAAAGAGAAGTGGACCGGGTTCATGCGCTATGGAAAGAGGGAGAACAGAGGAAGGGAAAGTGGTGAGGAGCAGGATGATACAGGCAGCCTGCTTGCCCCCCCAAACCCCATGGTGACATTGGGGCCTAGACTGCTGCCAAGGGCCATGTCTAGGAACATGGCTTCTACAGCTGGGGTCTGTGTTGACATCTGCAGCCCATGTTACGAAAGGCTGCAAGGATGCCCAGGGTATGGGCTGCATCTGTGGCTATGATGGTGTCCGAAGACCCTGCTGCCACAGGGGAACCACGCTGGTCTGGGTGGCCTACATTCCATTTAGGGCCATGATGACATCCAGGCCTGAGCTGCTGCCAAGGGTCCTTGGCTGCCCCATGCCTGGGTCCATAGCCGTGCAGTAGCCAGCGTCTGTGTTGATGTCCATGGCTTCAGTTGCCATTGAAGTCTGTGTGGATACCTGGGGTCAGGTCAGTCACCTGAGGCTATGCTGGTATCTGAGGGTCCTGCTGCAGCCTGGGCCATACAGATCTCAGTGGCCTGTGCTGATACCGGGTGCCATGATTATGTCTGGGCCAGAGCTGCAGTTGAGGGCCATGTCTGGGTTGATGGCCTTACTACAGCAAGGGTCTGTGTTGAAGTCTGAGACCCAGGCTGCCACCAAAGGCCACATGGATGTCCAGAGTTTGGGCCACAGCCTGTGGCCTTGTTGGTGTCTGAGAGCCATGCTGCTACCCAGCAAAGTAGGTTTTGTTGTTTGGCTATTTAGTTTGGGTTTTTTGCTGTTATTGTTTTGTTTTTAATTTTCCTTTGGTTGGGGGTGCTGTAAGGGTGAAGGACAGGAATGGAGGGACTGAGAAATGAGCAGAATTCTTAAAGAATCAATTAAGAAATTATGTTTAAAAATCAAAATATTACTTAAAGTGGAAGGGGAAAAGGGTTGGGAAACAGTGCCCAGTAAGAAAATAAATCTGTGGACAGATTAGTAAAATATAGAAAGATGAATAAACTAGAAAAACACAAAACTTAAAAAAAGTACAATAAAATAGGATGTCACTAAAAAGAATTGTAAAAAGAAAAGCTACACGAGGGGGCAAAGAAAACAGAAAGATGGCAGCCTGTTGGACTGGCTTCTTTTCGGGTCCTTGTAAACCAGAGTCAGGCCAAGCATATGTGGGGGTGAGCTAGTTAGCCCTGTTTGGTCTTCCCTGTGATTCATGCTGCTAGTGGGCCTGTTTGCTGGAGCTCTCAGTTACATTAGCTTTCCTTGGTGTGCAGGGGCCTCTGCTGGGCATGGGTAGCTTTGCAGTGTGGCTCACCTGTTGGAGGGGAGGGACTGAGGGTTGATTGACTTCAGCCTCAGGGCTTGCAAACTCTCCTGCCACAGAGGGTGTGTCTGTCTTTCCTTATATACATCGTAGTCTGGACCCAGCTCCTACCACCCGTTTTTTTCCAGCTTTGTAGCAACGGTCCCTCCTTCTCTCCACAGCTGTTTCCAAGGACAGTCTCCCACCCTGAAGTAGTACTGGGTTGAACTCGGGCTCCGTGACTTGATCCTGTTCTCAGGCCTCCAAAGTAGCTTAGATTCCTGTTCTCTATGCTTCTAACCCACAAGCCTCGAGCCCAGTGGTTTTCACCCTTCCTAATGCTGAGACCCTTCAATACAGTTCCTCATGTGTGGTTGACCCCCAACCATAACATTATTTTTGTTGCTACTTCATAACTGTAACTATGCTACTGCTATGAATCATGATGTGAATATTTCTGGAGATCGAGGTTTTGCAAAGGGGTTGTGGCCCACAGAACCACTGCCCTGGGCTGAGGAAACCCTTTCTTCATTGGTGACCTGTCCTGCCAGAGAAGCCACTGTCTCAGGAGATCCACAGCTGAACAGGAAGTTTGCCGTCGATGCCTGTGGGCTTCTCCTGTGTGCTGGATTGCCGGTCTCTTGCCTGGAGTTGTCTGGAATACTCCTTGGATGAGACTTCTGCTTTCCGCACCCCCCCCCCCCGCCCCGGGGAGCAGCTGTGTATAGAGCAGCTGGTTTCAGGCCTTGTCACTCCTTTTGTGACTCTCCAGAGCTTTTCTACTCTTTCTGTCCTTTTGTTTTCTGAGATTTATTTCTCTCTCTCTCTCTCTCTCTCTCTCTCTCTCTCTCTCTCTCTCTCTCTCTCTGTGTGTGTGTGTGTGTGTGTGTGTGTGTGTATGTGCAGTTGCCTGTAGAAGTCCAAAGGGAAATCAGCTCTCCTGGGGTTGGAGTTACAAGTGGTTATGAGCTGTCTGAAGTTGGAACAGAACCCTGGTTCTCTGGTTAAGTGAACGCTCTCAGCCGCTGACCCATCTTTCCAGTAATTCTTTTATTGTTTTTTTTTCTTAATCTGACACCTTTTCACTAGGTCACATGGCTCACAATGGTTTCTAGCACCTATGTAGCTGCTTACAACTACCAGTAATTCCAGTTCCAGGGGATCCCATGTCCTTTCTGGTCTCCATGGGCATCAGGCATGTAGGTGGTAAATAGACTTACATGCATATATAATGTATACATATTTTAAAAACAATAAAATACATTTTTAATAAAAAAAATCAAACAAGCAAGCCACAGAGAGCAAGCCAGTAAGCAGCTTCCTCCAGGGTCTCCGCTTCAGTTCCTACCTTGCTTGAGCTTCTACCTTGTCTTCCCTTAGGAGGACTATGACCTGGATGTATAAGCCAAATAAACTCTTTTCCCCCTAAACTGCTTTCAGTTAGTGTTTAATCACAGTAATAGAAATCTAATTAAATCAGCGTGGTGGCGTGGTGGCAAATGCCATTAATCCTAGCACTCGAAAGCCAGAGGTAAGTGAGTTCTGAGCCTGGCTACATAGTCATTTCAGGCAAGCCAGGGCTACAGAGAACCCATTTCATAAAAAAGAAAATAGAAAGAAAGAAAGCTAATTAAGACGTGTGTATGTGTGTGTATGCACGCATTTGTATGTGTGCATTTGTGTTTGTGTGTGTGTGTGCATTTACATGTGTGTTACTCTGTGAGTGTTTGTGTCTGTGCATATGTGTGCATTTATATACTTCTGTGTGCATGTGTGTGTTTGTGTGTCTGTGCGTAGATGTGTGCATTTGTGTGTTTGTGTGTCTGTGTGCAGATGTGTGCATTTGTGTGTGTTTCTGTATCTGTGTGTGATGGTGTGTGACTGTGTGTTATGAATGAGGATGTGCATCTTTTCATATGTTTGAAAAGTTTACATTTCATCTCTGAATGTTTTAGACTTTGCTCACTTTTTTCTGTTTATCCAACATTCATAGAACTTTTTATACATTTAGGAACATAGGCTTCGGTAATGCAAGTACTTAATATGTTATCCTGGTTTTATTTGTCTTTGAAAAATGCTGAAATAACCTCTCCATAGTTAAAAGAATCCACTGCATTTCTTACCCTTAAATGTTTAATCTAGTTGGCACTTGTGATGGTTGTTGTGTTAGTCTGTGTAGCTCACAACAAAACAATACCATAGTCTGGGAAATATGGTTCGGGTTTTCTGAGAACTAATTATTTCGCCAGACATGGATTAGTAATTAACAAGATACAGAAAGTTGTTTTTTTTTTTTTGTTTTTTGTTTTTTTTTTTTTTTTTTTACTTCTGGAGGCTGGAAAGTCCAAGATGGAGGAGCCAAAAGATTCAGTTGTCTAAGGAGGGCTGCTGTTCGCTCCTAGCATGGTGCTCTGTTGCTGTGACCTGTGTTCTCTGAGAAAATGAATGCTCCATGGGCCTTTTCTCTCTGGGCCGTCACCCCATTCACTTGTGATGAGTCCTCATGACCTGATTACATATCAACGGTCTCACGTCTTAGAACTATCACTTGGGTAACACATGAATTGGGAAGGGGTGTGTTTTAAACTAGATTCAGGTCTGGAGCTTTAATTTAGGATTTGCTAGACATTGAAAGTGTAGAGTGGTTCCAGAGTGATACCATGAAAAAAAAAGTGTAGAGTGGAGCCGGGTGGGGTGACATATGCCTGTGATCTCTGCACATAGAGCCTGAGACCAGGTGGTCATGAGTTTGAAATAGTATAGGCGATATGCAAAACCCTGTCTAAGAAAAATAAATAAAACAGAAAACTGAAGACAGTGTTTCTTTCTTACTCTCTCTCTTTTTATTGATTGATTTTTTTTAAAAAACAAAAACTATCTTTTCTCATTTTACATGCCAAATCCATTTCCCACTCCCTCCCCTCCTCCTGCTCCCTCCATCTTCTCCCCCTCCATTCCTCAGAGAGGGTAAGGCTTCCCATTGGGAGTCAACAAAGTCTAGCACATTGCTTTGAGGCAGGACCAAGGCCTTCTCCATATATCTAGGCTGAGCAAAATATCCCTCCAGAGAGAATGGGTTCCAAAAAGCCAGAACAAGCAGTAGGGATAAATCCTGATCTCACTGCTAGTAGCCCCATAGTCTGCCCCAGACTTACAACTGTCACCCACATTCAGAGGGCCTAGTTTGGTCCAGAGTTGGTGGGCTTCCATTAGCTCAGGTAAGCTGTTTCAGTGGGTATCTGCTTCGTGGTCTTGACCTCTTTGCTCTTATTCTCACTCCTCCCTCACTTCAACTGGATTTTGGGAGCTGACCCCAATGCTTTGCTGTGGTTCTCAGCATCTGCTTCCATCATTTGCTAGATGAAAGTTCTATGGTGACATTTAAGATAGACTTCCAACAGGGCAGGGCACCATGCCCTCTTTCAAGGAAGAAGGGGGAGGGAGGAGGGGTGGGGGGTAGTGGGAGGGGACCGGGAGAAGGGGAAGAAAGGAAAAAAATTTTTTTTATCTTTAATTATGTTCTTGAATGGAAAAAATAAAACAAAACAATGTATGGAAAAAAAAAAAAAGATAGTCATCAATCTGACTACAGGGCAAGGCCAGTTCGGGCATCTTCTCCACTATTTCTTAGGGTCTTATCTGGGGTCATCCTGTGGATTCCTGGGAATTTCTCTAGTGCCAGGTTTCTTGCTAGCCCCATAATGGCTCCCTCAATCAAGATGTCTCTTTTCTTGTTCTCTGTCTCTGTCCTTCCCCCATCTCAACCATCCTGTTCCCTCTAGTTCTCCTCTATCTCCTTCTCCCCTCCTCCTCCCTTTCCACCTTCCCTTCTCTCCCTACCACACACTCCCAATTTTCTCAGGAGATCTTGTCTATTTCCCCTTCATTAGAGAACCTATATTTCTCTTAGTGTTCTCATTGTTACTTAGCTTCTCTGGAGTCATGGACTATAGGCTTCTTATCCTTTGCTTTACAGCTAGTATTCACCTATGAGTGGGTGCATACCATGCTCATCTTTCTGGGTCTAGGTTACCTCATCCAGGATGGTTTCTTCTAGTTCCATTCATTTGCAGGCAAATGTCAAGATTTCTTTTTTTTAACCACTGAGTAGTACTCAATTGTATAAATTTATCACATTTTCTTTATCCATTCTTAGATTGAGAGGCAACCAGGTTGTTTTCAGGGTCTGGCTATTACAAATAATGCTGCAATAAACATAGTTGAACAAATGTCCTTGCAGTATGGTTGAGTATCCTTTGGATATATGCCCAAGAGTAGTATTGCTGGGTCCTGAGGTAGGTTGATTCTAAATTTTCTGGGAAACAACCATTCTAATTTCCAGAGTGGTTGTACAAATTTACATTCTCACCAGCAATGGAGGAGTGTTCCCCTTACTCCACATCCTCTCCAGCATAAGTTATTATTGATGTTTTTTTATCTTAGTCATTCTGACAGTGTCGGGGTCCGATGCCCCAACATAAAAACTACTTTTCCCTAACTGTACCGGTGCGGAGGCGCGGGAAATAATAAGACACAATTCACACAGCAATATCAGAAGGGAGTTTCAGGCTTCATTCATTCCTGAAGATCTCCCGAGTTTATTCTTCAGACACCTTTTATTCCCTCAGATAAACCAAGGTGGAAACTCATTAATATTCTCTTTCCGGGGGAGTAGCTTCACACCTGCAACTCAGTCACCAGCTTGGAATCCACACCTCTCCCCGGGCGATCTACATAATAGCAAAATCTCCCTCATGAACATTGATGCAAAAATACTCAATAAAATACTGGCAAATCAAGTGCAAGAACACATCAAAATAATGTCCACCATGATCAAGTTGGCTTTATCCAGAGATGCAGGGATGGTTCAATATACAAAAATCTATCGATGTAATCCACTATATAAATAAACTGAAAGAAAAAATATGATCATCTCATTAGATGCTAAAAAAGCATTTGACAAAATCCAACATTCCTTCAAGATAAAGGTCTTGGAGAGATACAAGGAACATATCTAAATTAATAAAAGCAATATAATCAGGAACAAGACAAGTCTGTCTACTCTATATCTATTCAACATAGTTCTTGAAGTTCTGGCTAGAGTGATAAGACAACAAAAGGAGAACAAGGAGGTACAAATTGGAAAGGAAGAAGTCAAACTTTTGCTATTTGCAGATAATATGATAGTATACATAAGTGACCCCAAGAATTCTACCAGGGGACTCCTACAGCTGATAAACACCTTCAGTAATGTGGCAGAATACAAGATCAACTAAAAAGAAATGGTAGCCCTCATATATACAAATAATAAAGAAGCTGAGAAAGAAATCAGAGAAACATCACCCTTCACAATAGCCACAAATAACATAAAATAACTTGGGGTAACATTAACCAAACAAGTGAAAGACCTGTATGACAAGAACTTTAAGTCTTTGAAGAAAGAAATTGAAGAAGATATCAGAAAATGGAAAGATCTCCCATGCTCTTGGAAAGGTAGGATTAACATAATAAAAATGGCAATCCTACCAAAAGCAATCTACAAATTCAATGCAATGCCCATCAAAATCCCAACACAATTCTTCACAGACCTCTAAAAAACAACACTCAACTTCATATGGAAAAACAAAAATCCCAGGACAGCCAAAATAATCCTGTACAATACAGGAACTTCCGGAGGCATCACCATTCCTGACATCAAGCTCTATTATAGAGCTACAGTAATAAAAACAGCTTCGTATTGACATAAAAACAGACAGATAGACAATAGAAAAAACAGACAATAGAATCGAACTGAAGACCCTGATATTAATCCACATACCTGTGAACACCTAATTCTTGACAAAGAAGCTAAAATTATACAATGGAAAAAGGAAAACATCTTCAATAAATGGTGCTGGCATAACTGAATGTCAGCATACAAAAGAATGCAAATAGATCCATATCTATCACCATGCACAAAACTCAAGTCCAAATGGATTAAAGACCTCAATATAAATCTGACCACACTGAACCTCATAGAAGAGAAAGGTGGGAAGTAACCTTCAATGCATGGGCACAGGAGACCACTTCCTAAATATAGCATCAGTGCCACAGACACTGAGGGCAAAAGTAAATGAATGAGACCTCTTGAAACTGAGAAGCTTCTGTAAAGTAAAGGACACAGTCAACAAGACAAACAGGCAGCCTACTGAATGGGAAAAAATCTTCACCAACCCCACATGAGACAGAGGACTGATCTCCAAAATATATAAAGAACTTAAGAAATTAGACATCAAAATATCAAATAATCCAATTAATAAATGGGGTACATATCTAAATAGAATTCTCAACAGAAGAACCTCTTGCTATTAAAATCTGACTGGTGTCAAACCCAGGCACACCAAAAAAAATGTCAGAATGTCTTTGCCATAATATTTTCAAATATAAACTAAATGTAAGAAAGAATGTGTTCTCCATTCTCAGCAGACTCTCACCTGCTCCTGGCTCCGTTCTCACAGTTTCAGAAAGTTAATTCTACAACGTATTCAAAGCATAGTCAACCCCGCTAAAAGCATACTTAATGAGACAGACTAAGCATATCTGATGTGACATCAACAAAGACCATTGGCCTCATGAACTGAGAGGTGGCTTCTAATATGACCTTTGGAAGTAATTGCACCTCTCTATTTGAATTCTTCCATCTGCACAATGAGGATTAAACGATATCATCTACATGAAATGCTGAGTGCAGCTCCTGACACGTGGTAGGAACTTGGTAGGATATAAAAATAAGAATTATTTTAAAAATTAAGCACACACTTTTTCCCTGCCTGGAGATGAAAGGTTAAGACTGAATGTTGACAGAGTTCATTCGTGCTCAGAGAAATGCCCTGCCCAAGGAGCAGAGCTAGGAGTGATTGGTTGGTCTCCCATTTCAGTGACATCAGTGTGATTTTTGAAGGCTCCACTCATTGACAGTGACACTGAGACTCCATGGTGTGTCCTTTACCCAGACAAAGTTTTATTCACCTAAGCTGAACTTTGACCATGAGCATCATTATTGAGAAGAGAACACAAAGAAGGTCTGTGTTCCCAGATACAGGAGGGAGAAGAAAGGGAATCAAGCTATGAAAATAGTGATAATCATTTCTATTGTCAGAAGAAATAAAAGCCCTAGGATTGTATATGTTGAGAACACCCAGGCCAACTCCCCCACCCTGCCCCTGGGAAGCCTGTTTTTCAGGGATTTCCCCCCAGCTTCCTTTCAACATTTGTATTAAGACCAGAAGCAGTGGTGTTCTCAGAGAGAGTATTGTGACTGACAGACAGAAATTCGTTTATAGTTCTGGAGGAAGTAGTTATTTGAACTTATTTTCTTGGAACTCTTGTGGGCTCCTATCTGATGGGACAAATGGACATTTCATTGTCTTGGTAAGTAGTAAGATTTTTAATACAGGTGTTTTTCTTGAGACTTGGCTGTGTTTGTGTAAGGCATTAGGGATCATCAGGGGTTAAGAGCCAAATGTCTACATAAGACATGAGTCCAGCTCCAAATGTTTAAGGCTGAAGAAAGTATAGGAATTTTGTTTTAACTTCTAACATTTTGTCTCTGAATTTCCTCAGTAAGGTCAAATTAGTATAAGGGAGGAAATTCTGTCTTTTGAAGCTACTTTGGCCTGAGAAGGCAGGAGCCCCAGAGGGACCTAACTGGCAGTACTGATCTGCTATAGGTTGTAGGACCATAAGACTTAAGTTTGGGAAGAGGAAATAGCTATTGCAAGAGGTCAAAAGGGACAGACCATGACATCATCTAGAGATAGGTGTTGATGGTAATGGTTGGCATCTAAGATAAATGCTTCTGTAGCTCAAGGGCCATCAATCTGAAAGATACCAATTATACCAGGACGTTACATAAGCAAGGGTTGAAATCACCAACCAGAACTGAAAGAAGAAAGGAGTTGAAACCCACCTGGAGATGTTACCGAGGGTGTCCAGCTAGGATGTCTGCTGAATTCTCGAAGAAACAAATGTGATTAGCCGCTGAGAGAGGCAAGGGCTGAAAATACAGGGAAGAATAAGGGATACTATTAGATGAATAAGGAGGCAAGCCTTCACTATGTCTATCCGAACAGTGATATTAAAAAAAAAAACTGGCAAAACCAGCAATGGTGATAGAGCACAGAACAGCATCCCAGGTCTGGAATAAAGGAACGGCATCTTAAGTGAAGAATGCAGGAAGGAAGAGCCCACTGTGTCATGGAGGCAGAGGATTTATCTTAGCTTTTCTCCTAGATGCCCCTATAAGGCAGGAGAGAATCAAGATAGATGATGGTGATGCCAGAAGTTACAGGGAGGAGTGCATCTTCTGAGGTTTGAGGCTCATAGGAGTACTTTAGGGATAGGCTTTATTTTTATTTTAAGTGCCTGAGTGTTTTGCCTGCATGTATGTATATGTACCACATGCGTGCCTGGTCCTCATGGAGGTCAGGAGACAGTACCAGAGCCCCTGGAACTAGAGTAACAGACAGCTGTGAACTGCCATATTGATGGGGGAAGAGCCACTAGTCAATCATATCAAGTTGGGGTGTGGCTACTGGGACCCCAGGTAGAAAATCGGGAGAACACAGGTACGTGCTCTCTCCATGTGGTGTCCGTATGTCACAAGTGCTTGTTTAATTTTCTTTAAATCACTCATACGCACGGGCTCCCATGTGTATTCCTTGACAACCTTAGGGTATTTGGAGCCGGCTACCTTTTCTGATGTTATTACTGGGAAAGCAGGTAGAACTCTGGGGAAGCTATCCCAGAGAGTCTTATGCATTGAGGGAGTTAAATTTTGCCTCCCTACCTTTTGCTCCTGGTCATCAAAATCAAGAATTTCCTCAATCCTTTTAAATCTGTTTATCACTGCCTTTTGTAAGGTCTGGATCTCTTGTCCAGTATTGTGCTCTAATGCCCTCATTGAGGACTCTAAGGCATGAAGTCTGTCCATTAGAGATAATGTCTCATCTTTGGACATAATCTTCATTGAAAGCATAGTACCTTCTTGCAGAGACATTCTATCAGTCAGTCTGTCATACCCCTTTGACAGAGTCTGATTAATACATTCAACCGCGCAAATCCTCTCAAATAACGTTTGAGCACTCAGTGTCATGGACTGAGTCACATGTTCCAAATTACCTGTTTCCTTCTCCAGAATGCTGAATCTCTCCTTAAATGAATTATTAGTAAGTGTTAAGTCAGCTGTTTTATCCTCCAGAATGTTAAATCTCTCCTTAAATGAATCATTAGTAAATGTTAAATCAGTTGTTTTCTCCTCCAGAATGTTAAATCTCTCCTTAAATGAATTATTAGTAAATGTTAAATCATGCCTCCTGTGCCCAGAGGCGGCGGCGTGGGGGGGGGGATGAGCAGAAAAGCCTCTGCCCGCGGCTGGTGAAGAGAGCTAATGTGACTCTAAAAGCCACGTGGGGCGTCAGATGATGATGAATTATCAAGTCGGCACAAATCAATAACCAAGCCAGCTCAATAGAAACAGGTATTTTTAATGAAAGAAAAAAGGGGAACTCACTCTACCCAAGACGTGATCCATCCTTCTGGCGGACACCGCATGGAGAGAGCGCATACCTGTGTTCTCCCGATTTTCTACCTGGGGTCCCAGTAGCCACACCCCAACTTAATGTGATTGGCTAGTGGCTCTTCCCCCATCACCATATGGTGCTGTGACCCAGACCCAGGTCTTCTTCAAGAGCAGCCAGTGCTCTTAACTGCTGAATCCTCTCTCCAGCTCCTCAGGGATATGGTTCAGAGTTGAGTAACATTGGGTAGTTCAGGTTGAACCTGAGGATGACTATGACAGACCCATCTCTGATGGAGACTTGACCTTAAACAGAGAGTTGATATTTCATTTACTCAAAGCCAGACAAACTAGTTTTGGCAGTAGAACATTTTGAAAAGATGTTAGGGCAATAAAAAAGGATTTGTTTAGTGAGGTACAATAAGGGTGAGAGTAAGTGCTATGGGCCATCTCTCTCTCGCTTGGTAATTCCAACATCAGGATCCATAGATTTGCTCAAGAGTTGGCAGTATCTCTTTAAGAATGGCTTAAACGGGGCTGAATGAGGCCAGGAGGCTAATCTCTTCAGAGGTAGTCTTAGGGACTCATGAAGGGCTCCTTTGCTCATTTAATTTTTTTCTCTGCTAATTGTTCTATCAGTCAGAATGGCCCAGAATTCTGACCATATAGGTTTTCTTGGAAGTATAGGAGACACCACACACATGCACACAAACACACCTCTTCACTGAAGAATGTGAGCTTGTTAGAGTTCAAACCCTGGTGTCTCCATGGCCTCTCTAATGAGGAATACAGGCCATCCTTGTGGGGCCTTTTTTAGAGGGGTCTTGTTGTTCCCTGGGCCCTGGCTAACCAGGGAGGGCATAGGCTAAATACTGGCTGTTCTTTTTGCTCCTTTTGTCATTGGTTTAGTCTTTCAATTTTTTGTTGTTGAACACCCAGAAGGACAGCTTTTCCAGACTTGAGGAGGAAATGGTGGATTTTAGTTTTAACTTTTGTGTAATGCTTAGACACCACTTAGATGAAAGCAGATTTGGAAATGAATTGTGGAAGGATGGGTATAGTCTAAATTCAGAAAGGAGACCAAGAGAGTGATAGTAGGTGACGAAGAAGGCAAAGAGATTTCCCCTTTAGATTCAACTCCATCAAAACTCAGAGTCCAGCCTTTCAACCTCCAATTTAAACCTGAGAAATATGAACAGTTGTGATTGGCTATTCCACGTACCCTTCCACGAAAGGGGACAGAATTCTGGAAGATGCTCTTTAGGCCCAGGGAAGCCCTATATTAGCTGTGGTTACCAGGTTGGTAGGGTCAGGCTTGGCCAAACTTTACAGAACAAACAGAATTTCTTAAAGTTATAAATAATTTTAAGCCGGGCGGTTGTGGCGCACACCTTTAATCCCAGCACTCGGGAGGCAGAGGCAGGTGGATCTCTGTGAGTTCGAGGCCAACCTGGTCTATAAGAGCTAGTTCCAGGACAGGCTCCAAAGCTACAGAGAAACCCTGTCTCAAAAAAACCAAATAAATAAATAAATAATTTTAAAACAAACATTTCTTTCTGACAGTTAAATGAAGTTTTTTTTTTTTGCAGGTTACTTGGGAATTACTGTTTTAATATTTTATCTTTTGCCACAAAATTCCTTTGCCTTTTTATCCTTTTCCTCCTGTTTCCTCCCATCTTCCTTTCCCGTCTTTTCTGGCATGTGGACTGTAATATATTAAGAAATCATATTTTTCAGGCCCACAAGGTTGCCAGAGGCCATGGGAGAATACAGTAGGTGACAACTCATTTTCAACAGATTGACCCACCCGATGAATAACTCTCTGATGGGGAACCCCACTTGGAAAAGATCATGGCATCACTGACTGAATCCTCCTGTTTCTGACTGTAATTTTTCTCATGTGCCACTGCATCCCTTCCCTAAAAACAGCTATGGGTGTTTTCCCACTGCTTATGTGTTTATCTCATGTACGTATTCCATCTATTGGGCACACATAGCTGTGGATGGTCAGGAAGATGATTTCTGCTTAACTGTCTAATTTTGATGAATAGAAATAATACTAGGACAAAGACAGTTAATTTTAGAGTTCAGAACAAATTCAAAGGAAATTGGTTGCCCCTGGAGATGAATATACAAGAACACGTTCCTAGGTGTTTATTGCTGAATCAAACTCAGGCATGGAGCAACTTCGGTAGACATAACCCCCTGCAGTAATGGACTTTCTTCACGGACTTCTAACCTCAAGGTTCAGTCAACTAACTGTTTATTGTTTAAATCCTGAATTTCCATGGATACTATGAAACTCAATCATGAACCCTATCTAAATTGATGTACTTTATGAAGACTCTAAACATTGTGATATAAGTTGTTTGAATAAAAGAATAATAGACCATTCTTAAAATATTATCACTGGAAACATCCTATATAAAGAATCCAAAGTAAAAAAAAAAATCCTCAATGTCTGGAAACCCTGACAGCTTAGAGCTACATGCATGGCCAAGTGTTGCTCACTGGCCAATCAGCATGACATCCCTAGCCTCAGAGAAACTGTGTGTTCAGTATGGCTCTGTTCTTATTATTTACTCAGGAAGTGCTGTGTGACCCTGAAACTGTGATTCATATTTGTCCAGAGGCTTTGCTGGAGGAGAGAAGTATGAGAGATAAAGAGAGAAGTGTTACATAGCTGTGTGTAAAGAGAGGTAGCTGTGTAGAGAGACTGTCAAGAAAGAGAGATTTTTTAAGATGAAGTAAGAGAAGATTACCATCATAAAGCGAGTGTTTTGTTCTTATTTTCATATAGAGAAAGTCTAGCCCTCACCACATTTGTGGATTTTTTTTTTTGCATACCCTGGAGGTGGCTTTAAAGCAGGCTCTCCCAAAGGCCATCAGTACAAGATAGCTCAGTAGGGTAAAGGTATTTGCTGCTCAATGATGCAAGCAAAGAGGTCAAAATTTGATCACTGAAATCCAGGACAGTGTGGAAGGAGAGAATCAACTCCACAAAATTGTCCTCTGACCCCACCGTATGCCGCAGCTCACATTCTCACCCCCACAAATAAGAAATGAAAATTTTTAAAAAGAATATTTATACAGTATAAAAGGGAGTTCAGTATAAAAGGTGAAACTTACAAACACAATAAGGTGCCCAGAGGATGCAAAGATACCCCAGGGGTTAAGAGCACTTAACTTCTTTTGCATAGATCGGGGTTTAGGTTCCCAGCATCCACATGGGAGCTCACAATCACCTGTAACTCCAGTTCCAGAGGATCCAAAGCCCTCTACTCTCCTCCCTGGGCATCAGGAACACACATGTGATACACGAGCATACACACACACACACACACACACACACACACACACACCATGCTAATAAAATAAATGAATAAAGATACCCAACCTTAGTCAGTAAAATGAAACATTTCCCAGTTTATGTCTACTAAAAAAACCTTGGTAGAGATGTGAAAAAAGCATTCCTGCTTTTCTTTTTAGGCCATGAAAAACAATTTTATGTTATCTGGTAGAGGAGAAGATGTAATTTGACTTACCGTGTGTCTGTATTACATAAACCTAACATTTAAAACATCCAGTGCTATTTAATAACCCCCTTAAGCAAAGAGTTGCACAACATACCATGAACAGTTTTCTGTTGTTAAACAAGGAAACATCATTTAGAGGCCTCTAGCTGAGGTCCCCAACCCCTGTTTCCTCTTGGCCCCCTGTGAGGGCCTTAGTCCTGATGGAAGGCCATGGAGCTTTTGCACAGACAATCCAGGATCAAGCACACTTACATACTGCTTCATTGTAACAAGGGCTGGGGTACAATCCAAGCCCCATGTGCACTTTATTCTTCTCACGAGCCACACTCCCAAAATAGTCTATTTGCCCCTAACTTTGCATATGGAAAGAGAGCTCTACAGGGTCCAGTTCTCCTAGGAATCAAGACTTCAGGAGCCAGAAAGGAAGCAGGAGCTTGGGAAAGAACCAGGGCAAAGGAAGTTAAAATGTGCATGTTTATTGCAAACAGGGACATGACAGATGAAATCTGTCCTCCTAGAACCTTAAACTAAAGAACCTGCCCACTGGCCCCACTTCCATCCCTTCTCTGCCCACCAGTTTGGACCCCATACTCCCACCGTTTTCTTGCCAACTGCTCAGCTCGCTGGCCCTGTATCCTAGCACTGAAACTCCTGAACGATTGCTTCAGCCTTGGATCCTTCCAGCTTTCCCCTTTTCTCTGCATATATTCAGGTTGATGAGTTGAAGCCTGGCACTCCAATGAGCTCCAGGGAGGCAGAAGATGTGATGGCTCAGGTACTCCTGAAGAACCAATCATCTCTCTATTCAGTGTGCCACCTCCCCAAGCTCCTGGGTCTTTGCTGCTGGTACAACCTCTCCAGGCTCAAGCAGGTATCTATCCAGCAACTGGGACCTGGTTTTCTGAGATGTCCCAACCAGGGGCATACCTGCCCTCATGTCTTGCTCAATCACACTTGTCTTTCCAAGGGTTTATGGAGCCCAGTCACTATGGAGACCAGGCATCTCTCCAGCTCACCAGTACAGCTTCTCTACTTTGTCTTCTTCACACATGGTTTTCATCCTCAGAATGTCAGATCTCTTACTTCATAGGGAAGCTAGGGACTGTAACAGAGGTTTCCTTTGTTTTCTTCCATTAATTCCACGTTCTCTGTTCTTTCCCTCCATTTTTATGACAATGGAAGAGAAATTCCTTTTCCTCTTAGAAATGGGTCTTTGCTTTTGAACCTAATCCCTAAACTTTAGCTGATCCAGGAATCCTTCAGCTGCTCTCAGCATTTTCTACTGCCTTTGACTGTCCAAGTCACTCCCAGTGTAAGTCATAATAAAATGACCTGCCACAATTTCTGACTTGTGTCTCCATCAGATGTGTAGGGAGCAGTTATGCACACCACACCTCTTAGATGATCGAGTTTCTTCCTTCAGACAGATCTATTCCTAGACATGCTGAATAGTTTAAAAGTGGGTACTTGGTCCAACATATAAGTAATGTTTTCCTCGGTTTTGTTTTAAAGTGTTTTTTCTTCTCTCTCTCTCTCTCTCTCTCTCTCTCTCTCTCTCTCTCTCTCTCTTTTATATGTGTTCAGTGTTCAGGTGTGTGTGCCCATGTGCACATTCGTGGATGACAGAAGAGGACCTTAGATGCCTTGCTCTACCATTGCCTTATTTCCTTAAGACAAGGTTATATGCACACGTGACCATACCAGCATTAAAATACAAAAACGTATGTGCTAGAGATCTTATTTGAGTCCTCATTCTGGCACAGCAAACACTCTTACCCACTGAGCCATCTCTCCATGCCCCTTGCTCCATTTTTAAAAGCTATGCTGCAATTGCCAGTTCGGGCACCCTCTCCACCTTTGCCTAGGCAGACCCAAACTTATTAATGTCAAGTGTCCTCCAAAATATCCTCTCCTGGACCAGACTGCACCCTCATCCCCATCCCCACTCCCACCCTACCTCCACTCCCATTCCCACCCCACCTGTGCTCTGTAACAGGGAAAGGAAGAACAACAAGAAGCTTAGGGAATGAAAAACATGGTGCTCCTAGAAGCATCTGGAAAGCAAACTCTTTCCAATAGGCATTATGATTCTTTGTCAAGTGGTATAAAAAGGCAAGGGGAAGCCATGGCAGCCTTGGGAGGCTCATCCATGGGGAGGAGAGAGAGGATCCACTGCCCAGGATGGACCAGTCAGCAGTTCCAGCAGTCCCACTCAGTTCTTGCTGGACGAGCATCAGCACCCAATGTAATGGTGTTTTCTATTTTTCTGCTGTTATTTGTTATTTTATTTGGTGGCATTATCCACAGGGACACTCTGCTCCCTCCAAAACTGTCTCAGTTGAGAAATCCAGCTGGCCACCTCAATGAGGCTTCCCAATCTGTTTCTGCTGGATGTTTATAAACCCCAATGTTACCTTCTGTTTCCTCTTTCAAATGGATCACTGCAGTCGTTAGCCCTGAATGTTTGAACTTCTGATTTGATGGTGCTTGGCTAGCCGCTCTGTCTATCTTCCTACCTATTTTGATTTGCATTTTTTACTTCCTATATGTTTAATAAACTTGCTCATTTAAAATTGAAAGTACGGCTGTTGTAGATCATTCTTCGGACTGTACAGAGCAAAGGCTGACTTATTTACTAGAATTGTGTGGTTGTGGAGAGTAAGAGCGTTGCAGAGCCAAAGTGCAAATTATCTTGAGATATCTGTAGTCCCTTTAACATCCATTTACTGTCCGCCTTCTGCATCCGGTTTAGCATCCTTTCAATTATCAGGAGAGCCTTTGCAATGTATTCATTTAGCAGAGCACTAGCTTCCTCTAACCCCAAAGCTACAAATGTCCTCAGATGACATTGGAAACTACAGCAGTCTTCCTCGCTTTGC
Source organism: Ondatra zibethicus (assembly GCA_004026605.1). Classification (NCBI taxonomy): domain Eukaryota; kingdom Metazoa; phylum Chordata; class Mammalia; order Rodentia; family Cricetidae; genus Ondatra; species Ondatra zibethicus. The sequence continues at coordinate 70,458 of PVIU01004779.1, read as the reverse complement.
TATAACCTGCCGGTCCTCCGCCCCATGAATATACTCGGGAAATGCATTGATTTATACTGCCTTTTGTTCTATGACTGCAAAAGTTCACGGTAGAATATGTCACTCAGGGCAGCCAGGATCTGTGTTCTCGAGCCATGGACACTCATACTTGTTTCAGAACAAAATCATAGACCTTTTGAGATGAGAGCTGTGTTTCACGTAAATGGTTTATCTTTACCGGCAGAGAAAACTGTTCATGTAAGTTCTGGGGGAAATAGCCTTCATTGGTTTTAAAGACTCCTCCAAGACGGACCTGATTAGAATTTTTGTAATTGTGGGACGTTGAAATGCTGAGAGCCAAAATTATCTTGGATTGATTTAGTCCCTTATGTAGCCATTACTGCCTACCATCTACATCTAACCTAGTATTCTTTCAGTTACTAGATAAACTTTGAAAGTGTTCTAATTTAGAAGACCACTAGCTTCCACCAAGCCCAAAGTTAAGATTGTCATAGCGTGTAGGACCAGTAGCAGTTTCCCTGCTTACCTGCCTGCCTTCTGCTGGCCTGCCCCAGGAATGTATTTGAGAAATTCACTGATTGATGATTGTCTTTTGTTCTGTGACCAGAGAAGACGTGGAATCACTTCTTCGGTGGGGCATGTCACTCAGGGGATTCTGAATCCATGTTCTCGGGTCACAGTCACTTATATTTGACTCAGAATAAGCATCCCCCCTCTCTCAGGAGAAAACTGTGTTTGGTGTTGGCATTTTTACCTTTATTAGAAGCATCTGAACAGTTCTTCAAAGCATCCAGATGTTTATACATTTCACCCAATAGTTGGCGAGAGTTCTCTACATTTTTATCAATACGTGAGATAACTAAATTTTTATTTCCCTGTTGGCGTGGTGTGTATATATATATACACCAGTGTGTATATATGTGTGTATACACACATATATGTATGTGATATTTATGTACATATATATGCACACACACATATATATATATCACTTTTCCTACAACTTTTTTGAAACTTTGTATATTTTCTTTTCTGAAATGTTGGTTTGGTATTTGATTGATAGATGAGTAAAACCACGATGTAAACCCACTTCTCCAGATGATACAGTACCTCGCCTTCCATGTAAAATCTTATGTGAGACAAATCATGTTTCAAAAGCAATCAGCACTTTGAAACTGGCATTCCCAGGGTTTAGATGGAATTTCCTAGTGAGATTTTCATGGGAGAGTTCCCCTTCTGTCTTGCCTTTTGTCGTATGTCTTGGACCGCATGCTCCCATCAGCGTCTAAGCTGAGCAGCAGGTGCCTCGGCTGTAGTTGCCCGTATGACAGTTTCTGCTACCGTCCTTCCTCCAGTCCCACCAGGCAGGCTGCAGAGTCCCAACAATGTGTCCTGCTCTGTTTCCTTTGATTCTAAAAGAAGGTTTTGCCTGCCTCATGAATCAACCCTTAATTCTTTTTCCTGAGATAAATCAACAAACAAATGAATAAATCAACAAGAAGCTGAGCCTGAGAACAACTCATCATAATAACTGGCATGTGTAGGAGGCACCGTGGTTTATAACATGTTTCCATGTGTATAATTTATTTTTATCTTCAAAACAAAGTCCGGAGGCATCATTATCATCCGCATTTTACAGAGGAAGAAAATTAAGGCTCAGGGAGGTTTGGGGAGGCGCTCGTGGTCATCATTATTGGCTCTTCTTTCTGAGAAAGGAGGCCTGTGGCCGGGACTCAACATGACACAAACAGTGATGTGGACTCCTGGGTGGGGATGAAGGATAGTGGATGATGGGAGTTGTGGATGCTGGACTCCATACAACCCTGAAGGGTACCAACCTAGGACACAAGGAAGCCCAGGACACAAAGGAAGCTCTCCCAATATGCTCCCTGGAGCATGAATTGTGACCCTGCTTCCATCATTGCCTATAAGCTTCTAGTTAGGGCAATGCTTTTTTGTTTGATTTGTTTGTTTTCGGGTCTAATGTAGCCCAGCTTGGTCTCAGACTTTCTTTGTAGCCAAAGATGTTCTTGAATTTCGGATCCTTCTACACTGACTTGCTAGATGTCAAAGTTACAGACATGTGCCACCATGGAGGGGTGTAAGACTAACCGAACTTCTAAACCCTCCCATATATCCCTCCATACTCTCTTCCAAATTCATGGCCTTTTGTTGTTATTATTGTCACATGCATATATGATGTATATACATGTATAATCCTAAATATGATCTACTCAGTCTGAATAATGTTACTTGTATGTATGTTTTTAGGGGTGACCCTTTGGTATCGGAAAACCAATCGGTGTTTTCTTCCCTGGAAAAGAACATCATTTCCCCTACACTCAGTGTTCCTTTGTTGCCTGTGGTTCTTTGTTAAGGGTTGAGGCCTCAGTCTTCCCTTCGTTGACTTTTGTATGTCTATTGTTGTTGCCCTTGTTCAGCTTGTGTTTATGAAGTCATGTGCTAAGACTTTATGGGCATAGCTTCTGATGTTACTAGCAGACAATCTCCCAGGAAACTCCATCATCTTCTGCCTCTTGGAATCATTCCACCCCCTCTTCCACAATGTTCCCTGAGCCTTAGGTGTGGGAGTGTTCTGTAGATGTATCTATCGGGACCGGGCTCCACAGCTCTGCATTGGCTGTGGTTTTCTGTAATGGCCTTTGTGTATCGCAAAGAGAAGCTTCCTTGATGGGGAGTGAGACAAATATTTATAGAGTAATTAGAGATTATGTCGGTTTGGTAAAGTGGTGGTTGTAGGTTCTCCTTCGAGATCCATGACTTCACTAGCCCGGAGTAGCTGTACTTCTTAATCTCATATTAACTAGGCCTGAACATACTTAGTTCTGAGGTCAGATGATATTGGACATGTTCAGGGTGGTCTGACCATAGACTCTAAGCTTTCCCATTGCAGCTGTCCACTTGTAAGAGCCACTCTGGGGGCACTAGGAGCTAAGCCTCAAGGCAAAGCTGAAAGAGATGCTTTTGAATATGATGCTATTTTTTTCTTACACATTCATACAGATTTCACATTCTTCTCCATAATAAAGGTGTGGATTTTTCAAATATTTGCATTTTATTATAAAAATAATGACCTTTTTAGGGATGTATGTTTTCTTCATTCTCTAGTTTCAGGATCACCAGATGAATTGACTCATTCTCCACTCAGAAAAAAACAAGACTCAAGGCACTACATATCCTGATTTAAAGAAATTTCAATTTTACCTTAAAATGATGTTACCTCAAGTCTATCAGCCATTAGTGATATGGTACCATCCAACAAACCTTAGGCTAGGAAGCTGGAAGAGTACAAAAAGAAAAGGTAGACACCCTGTAGAATTTCCAGATGCTCTGACTTTTACCTCAGCACCACCACAAAGGATCCTTGGCGTCACAATGACTCCCTCATGCTGTACCCCGTCCACCACCTGGCTTCGAATTATGAGCAGTAGAAGCCAAGACTGAAAGCTCTGATGAAAAATATCTTAGCTTCAATGCAATGTGTTTGTCAGTGCCTCCATTGTTGTAGGAAATTCTAAGGTAACTCTTTTTTTTTTTTTTTTTTTTTGTCGTTGTTGTTGATTTCGAGACAGGATCTCTCTGTGTAGCCTTGGCTGTTCTGGAACTCACTCTGTAGACTGGGATGGCCTCAAACTCATAGAGTTCTGCCTGCCTCTGCCTCCCAAGTGCTGGGATTAAAGGCATGCACCACCACGGCCCAACCATGCAAGGTTAAACACTTTAAGAGGCAATGCTAGACAGCCAGACAGGGAGATCTGGATTTAGGGCTGAGACCAAAAATCAAGTCATCAAATAGCCCCTCTCCCTATTCCTTCCTAATGCTGTGACCCTTTAATACAGTTCCTCATGTTGTGGGGACCCACAATCATAAAATTATTTTGTTGCTACTTCATAACTGTAATTTTGATACTGTTATGAATTGTAATGTAAATATATGATATTTCAGATGGCCTTAAGTGACTGACCCCCTCTGTAAAGAGGTCATTCAACCCCCCGCTAAAGGGACCGTGGCCCACAGATTGAGAACTCCTGCTCTATAACATCCTTCTCCATACGAAAATAGAAAGAAGTGGGGTCTTCAATTTAAATCCTGGGCTTCCATGTTATAAAAGACTCCACTATTGATCAATTGCAAGACAGAGGAAGAAATTCACTTTGAAAGCCACCTCAAAACACACTGTGACTTAACTGTCCCTAAGGTTTGGGTGAGAACTAAAATGTAGCCCAGGTTTCCATGAACAACGACAAAAGCTGAATGATAGACCTAGTCTGTATCCCTTGCTAGATAGCTCTTGTTTGGAATCCCTCTTTGGTAGGCAGAGTGGGTTTGACCTGCAGAGTTTTGCTCATTGGGCATCTGCTCTTGTCCAGCCTTTTCTCTCCAGATGCAGAAGAAAATTATGCCTTGACCAGTAACTACTGTGTAACACAGCTGAGAGGCCTGGACCAGGCTCTTCTTGCCAGTCTGATGAGACTGGCCAAAGAGGCAGTTTTGTGGAAACTGCATGTGTCTTCCTCAGTCAATGTCTGAAGGTAGTTAGATGCTGGGGCTACTGGATTCCCCACTTCTAAGACCAGCACGCAAATACATCAAGACTCATCAGAGGCTACCAGAGATTGCTCCACCAAAGGGTCTTAGGCACAGGCAGTTTTGTTTGCAGAGCAAGGATGTTATTTGTGTATTTTCCATTCCTATTTGGGGCTGGTGGAGATTGTGTCAGGTGCCAAGGTCCCCTCGAGACCCTTCTGGAAATAGTCACTCTTACTGTCCTTGGAAAGTGATGGAGAACCATTTGGTGGGTTTCTTTTTAAATGTCAAGATATTGTCAAGATCCTCAGGCCAGGGGGGTGTAGCACATCCTTTAATCCCAGCACTGGTGTAGGGGAGAGCAGGGGCAGGTGGATCCCTGTGAGTTAAAGGCCAGCCTGGTCTACAGAGTGAGTTCCAGGACAGCCAGAGCTATTACACAAAGAAACCCTATCTCAAACAACAACAACAAAATCCTCATGTGTTCAAATTTAGCCATCCACTGGGTCAGTAGGTTATAGGCATTAAAGTCTTTATGAATACAGCCACCTCTGCGATGCCTTTGCGAGCATTCTGTCAAGCATACCGCTCAAGGTCATTTTAATTGAATTTTAATTGAATCATTACAGAGATGATGGAACACTGTGGATTCGGTCCATTCACATTAATCTGTGCCTTAGAAGTCACGGCACCACCACAGAGATAATGGTATGACTATTTGGGGCTGGTGTTATTGACTCAGACCACAGGTGAGGCTTTGGGTGCAAGCTGCTTTGATCCTGCTGTAACCGTTGCTCTGCCGAGAGTTTGGTTTAGAGTGATCCCTCCGCTCTTGTGGAAACATTGGTTACAGAGTCTCGTGAACCTGGGTTCTGATCCCGACTCTGCCACAGTTACTGTGCCAGCTTCGATAAGTTGCTTGGCTTTTCTGAGTCTCGGTTTTCTTATTCCTAAAATAACAATATCCACCCCTATTGGAGGATGCAATATTATAAGTACAAAGGAGTCTGGCATTTGAAGACTGTCAGATAAGTTTTCTTCCACCACCCGCCCTCTGCAGTTTGAACAAAGCAGAATGATGTGCAAGTTGCAGAGGGTGTGGACATTCTGATTCTCATGCCTAGAAAGACACTCAGCCTCACTTCTGAAAGTGGGGGAGAGGAAGCGGGCATGCTCACAGTCAACAATATTCTGTGATTGCTGGTTATTTCTAGAAGCATCTAGGGACAACAGGAGCTTCCACCTAGTTTCACCCTTAAATTCTTTCTCCATCCCTTCTTACTCCTTTCCTGAGCTTTCTCGTGTTTATCCAGGAAGCCTCCCGTCCGTAGCCCAAATCATCCCCAGCCAGCAGTTGGGCAGGCCACAAACACAATGCCTTAGTGTGACCTGAAAGATGGCATTGTTGCCAGTAATAACCTCCATGTTTCTAAAGGCTGCCTTAAGGCAACTAGTCTTGTGCAAAACCTCTTATTAATGAACGAACAGCCCTGACTGAGGGGTTGACAGTGGAGATAGAGGAGGCCCTCTGTGAGTCATTTCCCTGAGACTCACGGCAGGGATCAGGGATTGCTCAGAGCATCCCAGCCTCGCCATCCTGAATGCCCCTTCTTTGCAGGAAAGCACATAGGATGGAAGTAGGTGTCCTGAGACATACAGATCAGCTTCATATAGGTAACTTCTCCTAGGCTCTGCTGTCTTCCTAGGAAAGTGGAGTGTTGTTTAGCTTAGCACCTTTGTCTTCCATCTTCTGGTGGATGGAAGGATTGTGCGCAGTCTTTGAAACATCTCTGATGTACAGAGGGATCCAGGCTGGACTTCTTCCTCAAGTCTGGGAAATGTGCTTTGCCTAGTATAATAAGGTTCTTTCCATTTCCTGTGTGTGTTTTCGTCTCTTATACACATGAAAAAAATGATACTGTCTCTTTGAAGATACATTTACCACCAGCAAAACCCTTTTCTCCTACTTCCTTAGAAAGTTTGGGAATGATAGAGCTAAAGAGATGGCTCAGTCAGCAAGTGCTGAGCATGCAAACAAGAATCCCTGAGTTCAGATTCTTAGCACCCATGCAAGATTCTGGGCACAGTACCACGCATTTGTACTCCTAGTGTTTGGGAGACAGAGAGAAGACTATTCTTGTCAAGGCTATTCTTGCCTAATTAGTGAACTTCAGGTCGAGTGAGAGACCCTGTATCAAAAAAAAATGTGGAGATTGAAAGAGGAAGCTATCTGATATTGACCTGTGACCTCTACACACACACACACGCATGTGCACACAGAGAAAACAGTGGGGCCAAATGAGCACCCAGATTGCTACTCCCTGCCTCTATGTTGCTCTTCTATAGCAGGTAGCTACCCTATTAGAGGTGAGTTTGGAGTCAGAAGCCAAGTTCATCCATCACAGTCAAGGGACACGGTGGTACAAAATTGTGTGACATCTTTGTGTGTGAATCCTGTGACACCAGAATGTGGAAATCAGCATTTCAGGTGAATTATCTATTCAGAAATGAGCTAGCATTTCCTGTTTATTTCTCCTTTCTAGGCCAATTATCGGTATCTTATTCTCAAATTTAGAAGACGCCTGCCTAATACCATTCTAGGTATCCAGAAATGGTCCACCAAATAGATGCCTCCAGTACAACCTGGGGGTTCATTAGATTCATCAATTCATCCTGGTCAATAAACACTTTGAAGTCCTTTTGTGGAAGGAGCCACTTAAATCCAAAGTACAACTATAATCAGGTCTAATGAGGACGATGGTTTAAAGAGAGGCCTTTAAATCATATATAAAACTCCTCTACCAATCATTGGTACAGGACAAAAGCAGACGAGGCAGGTGAGTCTAAGAGCTCGTGCTTAAAAGCTTCCTTCTTGGTGGTGGAGTCACACTGAGCTGTGCTCAGCTGAGTGAAGCCAGAGGTGCAGCGAGCCACTGCCTGATGGGCTCTCCAACTGTCATAACTGTGTTATAGGACATATTACAGTAAAGGCCACCACTCTGTGAAACCTTAACCTGCAGGTTGCTGCCTCTAAAGGCTTCTTTGAAGACGGCAGAGTTTTCTCTGGGAAGTTGCAAAGGAGGTAAGCACTAGTTTTCTTGTATCTTGCGAAACATAGAAGATGCTTTATAAACGGAACCAAAGGAAGAACCTGTTTGGGAGGAGACGGAATGCAGCAAACCTCTGCTAAGTGTATGTGGGGTGATGTGTATAAGATGTGATATCTGCATGGCACTGGACTGAAATTAACTGGGAGTGCTCTAACGACGTACAGGCTTGAATGCTGTCGTAGAACTGGAAAATGGGCATTGAACTGAAAATGATGCCAAGCTTTTTTATTTACTTTTTAAATCAGAGGAACTTCCTGTTAAGAAACCTTCATGTTTTAAAAGTAATCTGTTTCTATTTCAAATCAGAACAGGCCCCAAAGGATAAGAGTCGCCACCATGCTACCCTTGGCGGTGTTCTGGGGACTGGTTGCCCTCCTTGGTAAGTAATTGATCGGCATTCTCCCCTATTCCAGGGTGTCTGTGTTCTAATATAGTCAGAAAGAACAATGATTACGTGCAATAGAATAGTGGGCTCTCCTGGACCTGCTTGGCCATTAACCAACTGCTTATTTCTTGTCTTTGCTTTTCTTTGTGTGTGTGTCCATTCATGTATGCATATAAATTCATGTGTACAGGGGTGTGTGTGCGTGCGTGTGCATGCATGCGTGCATGCGTGCATGCATGCTCACACACACAGAGGGAGAGGTTAAAATCGACATCCAGTGTTTTCCTCAATCATTCTCCACGTTTTTTTTTCTTTTTTTGAGATTGGGTCAGGCCTCTCACTGAACCTGGAGTTTACGATTTGGCTAGGCTGGTTGTCAGGGTAGCCCAATAGGCACGGCAACTGAGCCCCTCCCAATCCCAACTGCTTATTCTTAGGAGTGTTTTCTGTTTGCTAAGCACACAAAGGAGATATTAGTGGGGATTTAGAATAATTAAATGCTAATTGTTCTCTCTGTTCTCTGACAATGCACCTACTTGGCTGGGTTTCTTATGAATAGGAGTATGGCGCCTGAAGAGAAAATTCTCGATGCCAGGTTAAGAGTTATTAGATGAGCATATGGAGAGGGAGAATCCATCAGTGTGGGAGTTGAGAATGAAAAGTTCACATCTCTCAAGGAAGTTCAGACCTGAAAGCCTTGGGGGAGGCCATGGAAAGAGTGAGGGATGCATGTGATCCCTATGAGAAGGGAAGAGCCTGCTGGATGGAAACAACGACTTAGTAAAAGCCCTGTGTTGAGATGAAGTATTTGTGATAAAGTGAGCCAGTGGGTAAGGCCATAACAGAAGATTTATTCAAATTTTTGCAATTATTTTGCTATATGTATACAGATGATTTGCCTGCCTGTATATGTCTGTGCACCATGTACATGCCTGTGCAGGACAGAAGAGGGCATTGAATACCCCAAAACTGTAATTGCAGATGGCTATGAACCACTGTGTGGATGCTGGGACTTGAACCCTGGTCCTGGAGAAGGTTAGTGGGACAGAAAGGGACCTTGGACAAGAAGAGATGAACCAGGTGTGGTGTCTCATACCTGTAACCCAAGCACTCAGGAAGCTAATGCAAAAGAAGTGCCACAAGTTTGAAATTAGCCCAGGCTTCATAGTGAATTCCAGGCTAGCCTGGGCTACAGAGTGGGAATTTGTCTCAACGAAAGATAGATGGATAGACAGACAGACAGATATAAGGAAAGAAAACATGAAAACAGTAGTTTAAGAAAAATGAAAACCAATTGTAAGCAGTGTTCAGTTGTCATGATAGACTGAGAAAAGAGTTCTTTGAAAGTCTTTTCTTCTAAATTTGGAAATGGGAGCCCAACCCAAGAGCAGTAATTTGTAGTTACTTTTGGTCAAAAGCAAAGCAACATGTTTTTAAGTTTTTACTCGTTTTTCATTGCAGAGTTGTATGGCCAGTGAATTAATTATGAGCCACCGTACGATCTGTGTACAAGTAAAGGATGACCAATTTTAAAAAGACCTGTGTGTTGATGTTAGCACAAGCTCATGGTCATATTGCAGGTCCCTTAAAGCAATGATTCTCAAGCATGCAAGAAAGTCACCTGAGGGGTGATGGTGGCGTATGCCTTTAATCCTAGCACTTGGGAGGGAGAGGCAGGTGGATCTCTGTGAGTTCGAGGCCAGCCTGGTCTGCAAAGCAAGTGCTAGTACAGGCTCTAAAGTTACACAGAGAAACCCTGTCTCGAAAGCAAACAAACAAACAAAAAATTAACTGAGAATGTTACTTGCCTTTGGGGGTCAACATTTCTGATCCAATAAACCTGGTTTTGAGGAGCCCCAGGACAAACATTTTCAATAAGTATCCCAGGTTGCTTTGATGACTGTGGGATGCGGGCTACACAGTGAACATGGCAAAGGCCACCCCTCTGTTAATAGACAGTGAGCCTGTCAATATATTTATAGTAATATAAGGAATCGGGGGCCAAAGATGAAGTGAAAAAAGCTCTCTGATAAAGCAATTGGGGGGGTACTGAGTACTGAAACTTCGTTCATGCTGAACACACATTCGAGCCCTGCAATAAGCCCCATTGAGGCAGTGTCACAGTAGCTAAGGCTTTGAATACCACCTTGTAGCCTAGAATGGCCTTTAACTCCCAATCCTCCTAATGCTATTGAGTGTTGGGATTGTGTGTGCGTTCCTCCACTCCCAGTTTACGTCTTGTTGGAGATAAAACCCAGAGCTTCACACAAGTTAGGCCAGCACTCTATTTGGTGTGTACTGAGCTACATCACCTGGCCTAAAATGTTTTTTTTTCAAGACAGGGTTTCTTTGTGTAACAGTCCTAGCTGTCCTGGAACTAGCTCTTGTAGACCAAGCTGGCCTCAAACTCACAGAGATCCACTTGCCTCTGCCTCCCGAGTGCTGGGATTAAAGGCATGTGCCACCACCGCCCGGCTCTAAAAATTCTTTTTTGCTAAAATAAAATAATAAAATATTTTAGCTGTAGAAAATTTCAAACCTACAAAACAGAGAATTGTATAGTAAGCTTTTCCAAACCCATAACCAGCTTTTACAGTGCCCCCCCAACCTTGCTTGGCTTTGAAGTTTGGTGTGTGTGTATTCATGTGTGTGCGTGTATGCATGTGTGCATGTGTGTGCGTGCACATACATATCTGTATGTGACATGCGTATATTTGGTTGGAGTCTTTTAGAGCAAATCTATAACATCAAACCCTTTTGCCTGGGACTGGAGAGATGGTTTAGCCATTAGGAGTACTAGTTCTCTTCAAGAGAACCCAGGCCTGATTCCCAGTATCTCATGATGGCTTGCAACTGTCTGTAGCCCCATTTCCAGGAGAGCCAGTGCCCTCTTCTGGTCTTTGTGATGCACAGATGTACAGGCAGGCAAAATGCCCATAAAATAAAATAGAATAAAACAGCCATCTCACTGGCAAAATGTAAGCATCATCTCCGGTAGGAGATGCTGATCCTGGCTTGGCTCACACATTTCCTGCCCCAAGTCAGGAAGCAGGCATTTTTCTAGATGATCTAGACCCTCCTAGAAGGGAGTGGCATTTAGAGACTACAGTTTGGAAGCTAAGGGTGTGTCATTGTTTGGGATTGCCATTCCTTTCAGATCTTATGTACCTCTGCAATGTTATATCAAAATTTGTTTCTAATAACATGCATGTTATCATTTATGAAGAGGAGTATCAGAATAGCCAGCGCTGAATTTTTAATACAATTTATGATTGCTTTACAATCCAATGTATGCATATATGTATGTCATATGATGTATTTGTTATATTTACATTGGCATAAGTTCACCTGAAATAATTTCCTCTTGTGTGTTAATTAGCATTGCAATTTTGTAGAGAGTCGGGATTACTCATCTTTTTTAAAAATATTTATTTATTTATTATGTATACAATATTCTGTCTGCGTGTATGCTTGCAGGCCAGAAGAGGGCACCAGACTTCATTACAGATGGTTGTGAGCCACCATGTGGTTGCCGGGAATTGAACTCAGGACCTTTAGGAAGAGCAGGCAATGCTCTTAACCACTGAGCCATCTCTCCAGCCCTACTCATCTTTTTTATAATTCCTTTTTCCTAGTCAATTTCATTTATTAACTACAGCAGCATTTATATGCCTCCAAAGTAAAAGCTATTTGAAACTATTAAAAACATTTAGAAACATCTAGTCTCTACCCCTGTCTCTTTTACCTTCCCCTAACAATTCTTATTGGTCTTTAGTCCATCTTTGTATTACTTCTTTGAAAATATAAGCGGATGGCACATGAATATATGATTATATTTTTCCCTTTTCTATCATGGAGTGTGAAGATGCTGTTGCAGAAGTCTGTCAATATAGCTGTCTTCTTTCTAGTGTTTGAACATCTTTCATATGTTTAAAGATGTTTTCGTTTTTCTCTATGCATTCTGTTTATGCCCTTTACTGGTCATGTGATGTTTGAGCATAACTGAAGGCTGTGCAGTAAGTAGCAAGTCACGTGGCTACTGGAGGAGTTGCACTCTGGGCAAACTGAACCACTTGTGCAAAGGGCTTGTGGGCGAAACCTGCCAGTATCCTGAAGAACAATCACAGGAAACACTTGAAAACCAGAAGGGGAAGAGGGCTTGGAAAGGAGCCATGGGTCCAATGAAATATGGTAGAGGGGAAGGAAGTAATAGAGACTTGGCCATCTCTCTGAGTGAGGATGGAAACCCATGAAGGTTAAGAAGGAAGACCGATAAATGCCATACATGTCCCCAGGATCACGCTGGCGACCAAGTGGAAAAGAGTGGAGTGGGAGGTCAGGAGGCCTATACCGTTCCAGAGAAGCAATGGCACCTGTCTTCAACCATAATGGTCATGGGGCAGGAAGAAGGGCTCAACTTCTGCATAGATGTCTTTATTCTGTAGTCTCATTCCCAAACCAGGTACCTTAGGTTTTATGTGCATCTGTATTATGGAGCCCGTTATTCCTTCACTCTGGTGTGCAGTTGTTCCTAAGTATCAATGCGTTGGTTTTATGACTCCTGTGAATACCAAAATCTGAGAATGCTCCATCCTTTATCCTAATAAAATGGAATATAATTCGCATAGCAACCCACACACCTCTTGTATTTTAAATCAACTTTAGAAGACTTTTTTTTTTATTTTTGTAAGATTTATTTTGTAGATGAGTGTCCCATCTGCGTGTGTACCATGCCAGAAGAGGGTATCAGATCACACTAGAGATGGATGTGAGCCACCATGTGGGTGCTAGGAATTGAACTCAGGACCTCTGGAAGAGTACTCAGTGCCCTTAACTGCTGAGCAATCTCTCCAGCCCTTTTAGAATGTGAATTGCAACAAGTCTTTCTATGTCCCAATAGCTCCCAAATAATGACACAAAGACTTAATTAATTATGAAAACTCAGCCTATAGCTTAGGCTTGTTCCTAACTAGCTCTTTTTTTTAAGATTTATTTATTTGTTATGTATACAACATTCCTTCCATGTATGCTTGCATGCCAGAAGAGGGCACCAGATCTCATTATAGATGGCTGTGAGCCACCATGTGGTTGCTGGGAATTGAACTCAGGTCCTCTGGAAGAGCAGTCAGTGCTCTTAACCTCTGAGCCATCTCTCCAACCCCCTAACTAGCTCTTATAACTTAAAATAACCCATTTATGTTAACCTACATTCTGCTACATGACTTGTGGCTGTTACCTTTCCTCCTATGCATCCTGCTTGCTCTGTATCTCTTGGCGTCTCCACCTTTCTCCTTCCCAGAGTTCTCTCTGTCTCTGGAAGTCCCGCCTAACCTCTTCCTGTCTAGCTATAGACCATTCAGCTCTTTATTAAACCAATCAGAAGGCACCTTGGTAAAGACACGCTTTCACAGGGGAAATACATCCTGCAACAGTGAATACTACGTAAACACTTCCTATTCTATATTTCTTGAGAAATTATGTAAACAGTTCCTATTCTATATTTCTTGAGGAATTAGCATGCACATTTCCAGTACAGACACGATATAGTCCACCCACGCTTGGTTGAATTCTCCTATGCAGAAACCAATGTCTGAGAAGGTCATTGATATTTACTACATGCATCATGGGCACAAGGTAGGACAGACAGCCTTATAGCATGATAGGGGCCAGTGTGGTAGTTCTGCTCTGCCACACAGATACCCATTCTTCTGTTTTTATCCTCTGGATAATCTCTGTCAGTATCCTGACTTATGTGACAGTTATGTTGCCTAACCTTTGGGTCCATTCACAATTCCATTTTGATCTATTTGTGAATGGGAGAAAGTGGATTGCGCTTGTTTTTTTTTTTAAGTAATAGTTTTTATAAATTCCTTTAGAATTTCATACATGTATTTGATACATTTTAATCATATTCATCCTCCACTCCTCCATAGCCCCACCCAGATCCACACCCACACCCTTCCTACATTGAGTCCATTTAAAAATATTTTAATGAATACTGTACTTACATCGATTTATGTAATTTCCATCCTTCCCTCCAAATCCTCCAGTGTCCTCCTCCCTCCCTCTCAAATTCATGACCTCTTCTCATTTACTGTTAAATATATGTATTTGTTTATCAGAATTTTATCTTGAAATACTTTTAAAATCTTTAGAATTGCTTTGGTTTCTTAAAAAATAAATAGTAGAAAGAAGAGTTCTATTTGTTATATGCCTAATTCTAAGAAAGTATAGTCTCCTAATACTGTTATAGTCATGAAAATTACATATATAGTGAGTGAACTCAATTCTTATCTTTAAAAAGTTGTTGGCTTGAGTGAGGCAATACAGTTATCTTAGAAGGTATTGCTTGTTTGGGGGAAGGAAAGGAAGAAGAAATGATAAAATCATGTAATCTCAAAAAATAAAAAGAAATTAAAAATAAAATTTAAAAATTGCTAAAAATACAAAATAAGCTAATGAGCCTTGGAACAATGTGAAAAAACTCACAACAATGTGGAAAATAATGTCAGATTTCCTTCAGCAGAGGGACCTGAACAAACTTAATTAGGTCACAATGGCACAGTAGAAAACAGACATAGATTTAACATAAGTTGTTACGGCAACTTAAATCATTTATTTCTAATGATTCAGATTATTTATTATTAATTGATGGTTTATTTTATACTTATTATTTATTTTATAATTTTGTTTTTATTATTTATCTATTTACTATTTATTATTATTTAAATAAATCATTTATTTAAATGGATTCAGATCCTCACCTTATACTAACATGACACAAAATGAAAGTCTATGCAAGTTCTCAAAGTACCTTTCTTGTTTTGTTTTGTTGTTGTTGTTGTTGTTTACTTAGCTGTTTACACCCCAGAAGTGTTTATATCAGAAATAAAATAATAATAATAAATAGCTCAATGCTACAGAACGTACTTCACTTGTGAGAGGCCCTGGGTGCTTGGGAGAAAAATCCTGGGGCCACTTTCATTCTGATGGGGATTGCAAAAGATTATTATATATATTTATTATATACATGACATTATTCATATATATGTATATATATGAAACTTTTATGCACTGATTTTCACATGTATTTCCATGGTGTTATGGAATAACGCCTAGAAGTTAAAGCAAAGTTTAGAATCAAATGGAAAAGGGTCATTTTTGCCTTTGACTGATAAATTCTTGGTAGAAAACGGAGTTGAGCAGGAATAAATTATGGTCTCTACTGTTGCATAATGTGTGGTGTGTGTATGTGTGTGTGTGTGTGTGTGTGTGTGTGTGTATGTATAGTCAAGTCAAGCAGTATTTTCCCACAGGATTTATATAGATCATCATTCTGCCTTCCAGGCACTTCCAGGGGCTCATACCCCTTCACTCATTCCATGAACCCTCATCTGCATCCCCGACTTTACCATGGTTGCTATGGAGACATCATGACTATGGAGACTTTTGGAGCCCCCTGTGACATAAATAATCTGATGAACTGTGGTAAGTACAAATAGAGCAGGGTCCTGTCTGCCATTCCCACTATCATTTACAGAGTTTTCCTTAGGAGGTAATTGGTTTTGAAAAGGGGCCAACATTTCAATAACAATCATGAATCAACATTAAAAGTTTAAAAAAGTACTCTGGCCTTTTGAGTTTTTGTGAGTTCTTTGTGAGTTCGAGGCCAACCTGGTCTGCAAGAGCTACTTACAGGAGAGGCTCCAAAGCTACAGAGATACCCTGTCTTGAAAAACAAAAACAAAACAAAACAAAACAAAAACCATTTGGGCTGGATAGATGACTCAGAGGTTAAGAACACTGACTCCTCTTCCAGAAGTCATGAGTTCAATTCCCAGCAACGACATGGTGGCTCACAACCATCTGTAATGAAATCTGGTGCCCCCTTCTGGTGTCCAAGCATACGTGCAGGCAGAATACTATACATAATAAGTAAAGATTTATTAAAAAAAAAAAAAGAAGAAGAAGACGACGCTGGATTGTAGGCCAACCAGGGAAACCCTGTCTTAAATAAAATAAAATAAACAGCAAGTTTTAAAAAAAAAAGCGCCCTAGCCAACCTAACCACTTTTTTATTCCTCCTTAATTCTTTCCAAACTGTGTTAAGGTGTGTTGATTTTGATATAGCAAAACCATTCCTTAAATAAAAGGCTCAATTCTGGCTTTGCTGTGTTCAGTTCGTGCTGCAGCATGAGTATTCTAAAGGCAAGCAGAGTCTCTTGCTCTCGACACATCCCTCCTTTGCAATTCCATTCCAAAATCTTCCCCACGCAAGGCCACATACAAACCCATGTTTTCTACGCACGGACCAGAGGCTCAGCAAGGAGTCACATCCTCCGGCACTGGCTGGTCGCAGAGCCGGACGGAGTAAAACGTGGCTCCACTGACTTCTAGTCGGTGCGCCATGATGGCAGGAAGCAGAGGGAAGAGCACAGCGACTCCAACAGGCGTTGGTGGACCTGTCTGAGTTTCTGCAATTGGAGGTCCGACTGATCTTAGGATGTTCTTAGAATGAGCGTCCTGAACTGTAGGTGTGGTCAGAAGCTGAGGCTGAATTAGTAAACTCTGAGAACCCGTGCTTTTCTGGAGTAAATAGTTTCTTTTCTATTGACATAGGGGTCCACGGTTCCGAAATGTTTGCTGAGATGGACTTGAAAGCCATCAAGCCTTACCGTATCCTCATCAAAGAAGTGGGCCAGAGATACTGCATTGACCCAGCTGTCATCGCAGCCATCATCTCCAGAGAAAGCCACGGTGGAGTTGTCCTGCAAAATGGCTGGGACCATAGGGGACAGAAATTTGGTTTGATGCAGGTAGATAGACTTTCCATCAGCCCAAAGAAGTTCTGCCCAAACTCAAAGTCTATTACAGGACCTGAACACCTGAGTGCCTGGGCTTAGGGAATTCGGTACACTTTGCTCTGTGACGTATCTGTGGTATTTCACTCAAGGACTAGCATTTCTTTAAAATGTTTCCTGTGTCTCATAACTACAATGTATCAACTATATATCTGTAGATATTATAAACCACATGAACTATATTCAATTGGGAAAAGTTTATAAAGGTTACTATTAACCCTTATATAATAATAATAATGATGATGATGATGATGATGATGATGTCTTCTTGGGGCTCCTGAAGTAGTAAAATTCATGAACGTGAATTGAAATACTATAATTGAGCCTTTCAGCTACCTTTGTTCCTTTGGATTAACTGGAGGAATGGGCCCTCATTATCTAGATATTTTTTTCCAGGTCTTTTGTTTGTCTGTTTTGAGGCAGGCAGCAACTCACTCTGTAACTCTAGCCAAGCTGAAACTTGCTTAGTAGCCATGCTGGACTGGAGCTTGTGGTAGCCTCCTGCCTCTGCCTCTTTAGTTACCTATATCTCCAAGCCTGGCTAGACACAATGTTTTATTTGAATTAGTTATATAATTATTTTCATTGTGAATGTCTAGAGGTTGGATATTAATTATTATTTGTTTTGAAATACGAATAATAATTTTTTCCTTCTCACCCTCCTCCTCCTTCCTTCTTTTGCATATCAGAAAGCACCAAGTGAGCTTCTCCCAAACTGGTATTTCTCTGACTCTCCCCTGTGAAAGACAATACATTAGAGTATAGCCTTTTGTGGATCAAAGGAAAGATGCTGAAGCCAGCGTTTGAATTTGAATGCAAAGTGTGTGTGTGGGGGGATCAAAGCTGCTGAACCCAGTGTTTGAACTTAAATCCAAAGAGGGAGACCTAGGAACAGCAGAAAGTGTGCCACCTTGCCCAGATACTGACACAACTGTTTGGATTTTCCAGCTTGATAAAATGCACCATCCTATTGGCTCCTGGGACAGCAAAGAACACCTTGTACAGTCTGTTGGGATCCTAGCAGAAAAAATTAAGGCAATCCAGAGAAAATTTCCCACATGGAATTCAGCTCAGCACCTCAAAGGTAAGCCCTATGTCTAGAGCTTTATTTCAATGAGCAGTGAATGAGACTCCTAAAAGCAAATGTACCCCCTACAAGCATCCCCACTGGGTTGACTAGGAGGAAGCCCCTGTCTTAAAGAATCTGAGCCATGCACCCTCCTACAAGATGTTGGAAATTATACAATAGTTAAAAAGTGTTTACCTTCTCATAGTTTTTCCCCCAATCCAACACTATTAACTATTCTCCAAATTGATTGAATAAACTTTTACTCTGAGAAATGTCAGAGCTTCAATTACCCCAAGAAGTCTAAGTGAAATTTTCTGTTTGGCTGAACTCAGAGCCCTTCAAGTTCAGCAGCTCCCAGATGGAATTAACTCACTAGTCCCACCACCATGTATTTCTTTTGCTTTTGTTTATTTATTTGGAGACTGCTATAACCAGTCATCACAGCCAGGAAAAAAATGATTTTTTTTTCTTGGACTCATTTGTTTTTTTTTTTCTATCCATCCAGCCACACCAATTCCTCAGTTTGTCTCTTACAGGATCATGATTTGTACATTTACATTATTCTCTCTTTCCACACTTTAACAGTCTGAACTCTGAGCAAAGAGTTTTCCATCTCCAGGTCCTCGAAGGTAGGAAGGAGAATATGAGCATAAAGTACAATTCTTTTAAATATTCTAATGATGATTGAAGACGAACTTCTAGGGTAAAATAGTGCATGCATGTACACAGGCCCCCATGAGGGTAAAATAGTGCATGCAATGTACACAGGCCCCCATGAGGGTAAAATAGTGCATGCATGTACACAGGCCCCCACGAGGAATGAATACATCGTGGGTATCTTGCACTCAGTGAGGAGCCTTTTCTGGCACTCAATGGGTACTTTAAAACCTATGAATGAGGGGCCTGGGAAAATGGCTCAGTGGTTAGAAGCACTGGCTGCTCTTTCAGAGGACCTGGGTTCACCTCCCAACAACCACATGGTGTCTCACAACCATCTGTAATGAGATCTGGTGCCCTCTTCTGACATGCAGGCAGAACACTGTACAGATAATAATAATGAAAAAACATACATATGAATGAATGAAGAAGTGAATTGTTGAATAAATGAGAAAATGTTACAATTTTGTATTAGTTCTATCAGATCTGTGCTATGTAAAGAAAAAACAGAAAACCTTGTTACTCTGGAATATTTGCCCGGAGGGTGGTGAGTTGATGTCCAGGGAGCTCATGTCTTATTTCTACTAATAGCTAATATTGGAATCTAAACCTGTGTGTTTCATTTCAGGTGGTCTGGCTGCTTTTAAGTCAGGATTGGAAACCATTGTTACTCCTGCAGACATAGAAGCTGATTTAGTTGATGATGTTATTGCCCGAGCCAAATTCTATAAAAGACATGGCTTCTAGGCAGAGGCACACTGACGTGGAACTCAACTGGCCCCTCTTTCAAAGTTTAATATTAGCCCATTGCACTCAATAGGAACAAAGAAATAGAATTATGAAAGGAAGTTTGTTGGGGTCTGAAGCCCAACATAAAAACTACTTTTCCCTAACTGGACCAGGGTGGAGGCGCGGGAAATAATGAGACACAGTTCACACAGCAATATCAGAAGGGAGTTTCAGGCTTCATTCATTTCTAAACTTTTAATAAAAACAAGCAAAAGAAAGGAAGGAAAGAAGGAAGAGAGGCAGGGATATAGCTCAATTGTTGAGCTCTTGCCTAGCATGTGCAAGGATCCGGGTTCCATCTTTATCACAAAGAAGAAAAGACCCTAAGTTCACATATGGTTCCTAAGAAATAGTCAAAGACATACATATAATTTCATTGCTGTCAATGTGAACATCATGGCACATGGCAAGTGCATGTTCTGGCCAGGCTTCATTTTAGACCATGATTTGAAAATCACCTCTACTCTGTCTACCAGAATTACCAATAAGAAGGGAGTCTTGTCTGTCTCCCAGTTTTTGTCCCAGTTGCTAGGGCTCTGCTCATGAGATGCGTTCGTCTCAGAGGGCAGTAGATGGAGAGGAGATGAAGGCTGCAGCCGTGGCTCTTGGTTGCCTCTTCAAGAGAGGACACAATAATGTATTGGGTTGTGAAGCTTTGGTAACCCTGCCAAGCGACTCCTAGGTCTTGTTTTTGTTTTTTTTTTTTTTTTTTTCTTTTTTTGAGACAGGGTTTCTCTCTGTAGCTTTGGAGCCTGTCCTGGAACTTCCTCTGTAGACCAGGCTGGCCTCAAACTCACAGAGATCTGCTTGTCTCTGCCTCCCGAGTGCCACGATTAAAGGCATGTGCCACCACTGTCTGACAGGTTTTTTGTTCTTGTTGGAGACATCTGTTGGACATTTTCTGCCTGTCCCTCCTCTTTCTGAGAAGGAACCAAAATTTTACCATCCTTCCTTTAGTCACTTTGGAAAGAGTCAGGTAAACCATTTCTGCCCAAAGTCCACCCAATCCACCCAAAATCAGAACCAGGAATCGCTGTTTTTGAGACAAGGTCTCACTCTATATTTCAAGCTGCCCTCAAACTCATAGATCCTCTTGCTTTTCAAGTCCTGGTCTTACAAGTGTGGACCATCATACCTGCTGTGTAATCATCTCTTAGGATTCAACAAAGCCAAAGCTTTATCAGCTGTTAAATATCTTTGTTCTCCTCCCTGCATGTGTTCAGTCTGAGGTTCATGCTGCTCATGGATGATTTCTTTTGGATTTCCCCCTGAAAACATTGATTTCTTTCAACATCAGCCCCTTTGATGCCACTATTGCAAAGACGGCTACTGTGTGAGCCAGATCAGCTTCCAGAAATTAATAAAACTGGAAGTCATACACTGGCTTACACCTTGAATCTGTGTCCCCGGAGTTCTTGTTCTGACCGACACACTGAGAGATGTCCTATAGAGGGCCAGGTATTAAAGGCGTCTTGGTTTGGTTCCCTCAGAACCAGACCTGTGACAAAAATGTGGGTGCAAATAGTTTATGTGGGGGAGGGGGACATAGAAACCAGTTATAAAGTGGTTCAGTGATAAGGGATGAGAAAATAGTGAAAGGTATCACCAAGCCAACCACCCTAGTGCACAGTGGGACTCAGCCTTGCGGGAAAGCCATGTGGAACTGTGGGGGACACTCACCTTAGAACTAACTGCACTGGCGCAGGACTGGAGTCTCTCTCTGAAAGCTGCTGGGTGGCGTGTCTTCCTGGCTGGGGAGGGCGTGGCTTCCTGGCTGGGGAGGGTGTGGCTTCTACGCAAGCACAGATATAGAGCACTTGTCCAAACTTCCAAGAGCAAGAGTTTCAGGGACAAGCAGGCAAATCAAGTGAGAATTCCATTGAGAGGCTCAGGGACACGGAGGTACTGACAGCGTCTGCTCAACAAGGCAGGGAGCATCGTTCCAGGGCTTCCTGTTTGCACCTCTGACTGAATAACACAAGTCTATTATGCCTCCTGGTTTCTGTGCCGGACTGCTGCAGAATCTACTAGAACGGCTGATTAGACACAATCGAACTATCTCAGTCACCATCTGTAGCACAATAGCGAATTCTCGGAAATTTAAGATGTTAATCCCCAAATATGGCACCATTAAATTTTCTTGTGTCTTCACCCACCTCAGTCTTCTTCAGCTTTGCTGCCTGTGCTCCTCTTGGAGATAATGATTATGGGTCGGCTTTTCCATTGTAAAGTTGAACTTTTGCTTTAAAAATTTTCTCCGAATTGGTGTGAATGGAGTTGCCATCATTTGGATATGGAGTGGTCCAGACAAATGTAGACTAAAGCAGATAAATCCAAATGAAGCAATCCTTAGAGACACTAAGTCAAGACTAAGGAACCAGTTCTTACAAGGTTTTGAGACTGGCCATGTGAAGCAGAGGAACCTCAATCTGAAGAGTTTATCACCCACACAACCCTTGGGGTATACTGCCCCTTACCATATATCAAAGCACGGATTGCAACATTTAGACTTGGAATTGACACAGGAACACGCCAGCCAGTGCTCAACGGATGGACTGTTTCAACTGGTAGACTGTGAGGAGCCATAGCTCCCGCCTCCTCCCAGTCACGCATGTAACTCCTGTCTTCCTTGAGACAGGACAAGACCTGTGGTTTGCTTCTGGCCAGTAGACCATGATCAAGAAGATGGGCTGTACACAACTGCTTTACATGCTTAATGTCCATCTTGCTGGTCCCCCCAGTGCTGGTTTTGAAGAGGTAGCTTTCCATCAATCCTACAATGACACAGAAGTGAATTCTGCCAATAATCTCAGAGACTGGGAAAGCAGCGCCCTGCTCAGTCTTGAAGCAGAGAACTTGACATTAGTAGGAACTATTTATTGCAGCTTTGTGAGACTCTAAGCCAGTGGTTCTCGACCTGTGGGTCACCACCCCTTTGAGGGTGAAAAGACCCTTTCACAGGGGTTGCCTAAGACTATCAGAAAACACAGATTTTATATTACAATTCATAACAGTAGCAAAATTACAGTTAGGAAGTAGCAACAAAAATAATTTTACAGTTGGGGGGTCACTGTGACATGAGGAACTGTATTTAAGGGTTGCAGCATTAGGAAGGTTGAGAACCACCACTCTAAGTAGTCTACCCAGCTGTGCTATCATCGCACTTTTGACTCAGAGAAACCACGGGGTAGCAAATGCTTTAAAAAGCAGCTTTGCTTGTGCAACAACAGAGAGCCACTTCCTATGCCCTGGACTATTTCTTCTTTAGACATTTTCATTTCTAAATATTCAACTCAACAACCCTTCCAGTTGTGGGCTGTTGAATTTAATATTTATTACTCCAACTGTGACTTTTTAGACAAAAAAACAAAACCAAACAAACAAAACAAAACCCTAAAACATCAATGTAGCTTCTCTTCATCTCCATTATTAACATTAACACCAGGGGGATGACACAAAGTGGTTCCTATGTATACAGATGTTCTCCAACCCACTGTAGGCAGGAACACGTTTTCTTTCTTTCTTTCTTTTCTTTCTTTCTTTCTTTCTTTCTTTCTTTCTTTCTTTCTTTCTTTCTTTCTTTCTTTCTTTCTTTTATGTATGTTTCAAGATAGGGTTTCTCTGTAGCTTTAGAGCCTGTCCTGGTTACTTGCTTTTGTAGACCAGGCTGGCCTCGAACTCACAGAGATCCGCCTGCCTCTGCCTCCCAAGTGCTGGGATTAAAGGCGTGCACCACCACCATCCGGCAGGAACACATTTTCTTGCAGTATTCAGGCAGGCCTCCAACTAGACATTTTAAAGTAGTCTTTGGGCTCCTATTTCCTCCAGGCCATATACATACCAGTCATTCAATAATCGTAGAATTAAAATTGCAATTGTCTTTGGGCTTATTCATAAATAAAATCTGGTTTCATGCCTGTTGTCCAAGTGACACTTTTGCCTAGATGCAGTATTTAGCATTAAGATCTGTGACTGGACACTAACAAATGAACATGCAAATGCTGGTGTGCCCTGAGCTGAACCCTATGGGGGCAAAGGAAAATATGGGCCACTGGAGTGCAGGCTTTCCACTAACGAGTTGCTACAGGCATCTCACTACTGAATCTCCCTAAGAATTCTTACCACTTCCTACTTTTCCAGGTATCTGAGCAAGAAAACGAGAGGATTCTCCTGGGCTGGAGAGAGACAGTTCGCAATTCAGAGTTCATGCGGTTCTCTCAGAGGTCACACACTTGGTGCTCAGCACCCCCAACAGGTGGCTCACAATCACCTGTAACCCCAGACCCAGCGTCTGATACCATCTCTGGTCTCCTCACACACCTGCACTCATGTACATATCCCCACACACATACATGTTACTAAATATTTCTTAAAAATAGGGTCTTTGCATATGTAGGAATTTAAGATGAGGGCATAGTGGGCTAGGGTAGACATAAGAGGCCATGTGGAGGAAATAAACATGCATACACATGGATTTAAAAAATCTTTTAAAAAATCTGAGATTTCTTTCTCTTCTATTTATGTATGTACGTACATACGTTGGGGTTTTGCCTGCATGTATGTCTATGTGAGGATGCCAGATCCTCTGGAACTGGAGTTACAGATAGTTGTGAATAGCCATGTGGGTGCTGGGAATTGAACCCTGGTCCTTTGGAAGAGCAGCCAGTGTTAAGCCCCGAGTCACCTCCCCACACTCTTCTTTCTACTCTTTATGTGTATGTATCTACTGGTGCACATGCACATGAAGGCCAGAGGACAACCTTGTTTGCCATTTCTCATGCACCCAGGTCTCTCACTGGCCTGGGACTTGGCAAGTAGGCTAAGCTATGGATTGTCCCTTCTCAGCACTGGGATTAATGAGGGAGCGCTGGCATGATTAGTTTTTTTAAAACATGATTTCTCGGGAGCAAACCCAGGTCCCAGGATAAGGCTTTACTGAGCTATTTCTTTTCCTCTCTTCTCTTTCTTTAAAAAGCAATCTGAACTACTGACCGAGGATTCTTACAAGTACAAACACCACCCATTTTAATACACAATACAGAACGGCCTGCTGAATAACTGCTAAGCCACCTTTACTTCATGCATACCCTTGCTCCAGCAGGAAAAATTTACACAGAAGTGAATGGTTTATCTTGGCAGAGTGCAATAATACAGTTCTGGCTAAATTAGACTTGTAATTCCAGAACAAATAAAAGCAATGCATCTACAGAAGGACATCCCATATCAACTTCTGTACTTTAGAGATGAGATGAACCCATGTTCATGTCCCAAGCACAGAGGTACAGAGTGCTGCTCTAGCCACGCCCCATTTCCTGCCTCTGCTGGCATCTTTGTTCTTTTAGCCAGCTTTGGAATTCACTTGAAGACCCTGTTATGGTTTGTTCCACCAAATGTTTGTGTGCAATGTAGTAGGATGTTTATGAGGTTGACTGAGTGGAAGGTGACTGGATCTTGGAACCATCACAGGCAGAAGGGATTAATGTCCATCATTGAGAGCAGGCTGTCAATGTGAGTGTGCCTTCTCCCTTCACTCTCTTGCTTCCTCTTTTGTTCATTCAGACTTTTTTAGTTAAGACATGACATCGCTTCCCTCTTTCCCTCTCCCATCCTTCCCATTTCCCCCTCAAATTGATCGCCTTTTTATTATGTTACATATATATTATATACAGAGAAATAAAGGCATAAATGTTTACACATAACCTGCTGAATCTAATTGGCATTGCTTGTGTGTATATGATTTTAGGGCTGACAACTTTGTACTGGATAACCAATTAGGGGACAGGTTTTGGGGAAATAATTACTCTCCATCTCAGCAGTCATTAATTGCTGTCCCATTCATGAGATTTCCGCTTTCGTGTTAGCCATTCTTTCTGAGCATATTTTGAAGTAAACTCATAATACATTAAGAGGGTTTTGTATAACAGTGATAGTTGTTCTTTTCAATTGCTGCTAATAATATTGGGTGAAAGTTATGGATGTAGAAAGGGGAAAAATATATTGCTACTGCAAACCAGTTATGAACAGCAACTTAAAGAGATAAATAATGTTCTAAATCATAGCTATACTTGTATTTATGTCAAGTACGACCTCTTTCCTTTTACTCTGTATTTGAAGTGCAGAGGAGCAGTAGTGTTTTATTTTCTTCTGTTGCTGTTTTGTAATTCTCCTATCCCTCAGTCCTTCCCATGTGTATATTACACTCTTCAATGAAGTAACAGGGCATTTAACAAAGATCACTATGTGCAATACTGTATTTTGGTGTTTCTATTTCAATTTTTTAGAATGTTAACTTATATGAAAATAAAATGAATAACAGAATTAAAAAACAAAAACCAACTGTGCAATGTTGCCTACCATACCAGAATCCTGCAGAAGGTCCTCGTGAGAGGTGCTGCCCTAGCTCAGACTTTTCAGTGCTTAGGACCAAAGGAAACTCCCTTGCAATATAGGCTACTCAGCCTTGGGTACTTTGTTACAGCAACACAGGACTGACTACAACATTTGTAGAATTCAATGAGAAAGCAATCAAAGAAGAAAGCAGTTTCTACAAAGAGGTAACGATAATTGTTAAACTGTTAGGGGCCTAAAGTTAGATGTTCAGACAATGCCATTCTTGCCCACCATGAGAGTAAAATTTTTAGGGGACAAAAGGAGAGAATTTAATCAAGTAACATCAGAACTCCTAAAGTCTGTATGTCGAGGAAGAATCACGACAGCTTCCATCAGTGGAAACAACTGGACTGAAATACACTTTAATGAGAAACGTTTCCTCAGTAACTGCGGTTTGTAATCTGCAGCCGTGTGGCATCAAGACTTTGCTTCCTGCTCCACAGGCTTCAGATGCCACTGTACCACCAATTCCCCAGTACTCTTGAGGCATGTGCTAGACATGGTCTCTTCTGTGGGAAGTCCTTGTGGCAGCTTCAGGGGCTGGATACGTATCAAGTGTTTAACTACTTTCAACTTTGCGTTCACTGAAGGGATGTTCTTGTGAATTTGAGGGGTGTGTGCCTATGAACAAGAGGAACAACAGCACAGATCAATTTCACAGGCAGTGGTAGCACTTGGGGAAAACATTAAACTGAAGGCATATCCTAAAGTAACTTATAAGTAGGTCACACTAAGTAGCACATTAAACATAAGAAATAACAACTACATGTAGTGTGGGTTTGGCACGGAGACTGAGCACACAGAGACCTCCATGACGATGAGGACCGCTGCATACCTTCTGCAGGCCAAGCATCTTGATTGTATCCTTTTCCCAGTAGGGACGCCTTTTTGTACTTTTTATTCTTGTAACAATGTGTAGTTTATGAGGGTGCTGGGGGTCCCCACCATATTTTTCATGATCTTCAGGTTTAGGCTGAAACACCTAGAAAGGGAGAAGTATAAACAGTAACTCTTCCAACTTACAATTTTTATACATTTCCTATTCCTTCTCTAAGAAATGAACACACACCAACATACAAACAAAACTGAATAACGATCTCATCCCTAATCTTTATGTAATGCTCAACCTCAAACTGAAGAGTTCAGATGAAGTTTAAGAATCACGTACTTCAAAAAAATAGCAGCCAGGCAGTGGTGGCCCACACCTTTAGCCCCAGCACTTGGGAGGCAGAGGTAGGTGGATCTCTGGTCTACAGAGTGAGCTCCAATACAGCCAAGGCTACACAGAGAAACCCTGTCTGGAGAGGAGGGACGGAGAAAAGAAAAATACCACACAGGTAAAGATTTTGGTTTGGTTTTTAACTTTGAACAAAGCAAGAGCCCTAGATGATGTGAAAGGATTTAGACAGCAAGAACGTGAAGAATAGTGCAGGTTCCAGCACCTAATCAGGGCAGCCAGTGTGAATGAATCTCCCGAGAGCTGAAAAACTCACAACCAGAAACTGAGGGTAAGTGGTAAATCTTGTCCTTTATACTTTATCATATCAAAAAAAAAATTAAATTAAGGGGTGGTGCTGGAGAGGTGGCTCAGCCGTTAGGAGCATTGTTGCGTTTGCAGAGGACCAGGGTTCAGTTTTCAGCACCCATATGATACTCACAGCCAGACCTAACTCCAGTTCCCAGGGTCTGCTGAGGTCTTCTGACCTTCCCAGGCAACAGACACTCACATGGTACACACACATACAGGCAGCCAGAGCACTTATACACATAAAATACAATTTAAAAACCTAAAAATAAATATACAGTAGAGGGGAAAACATAAAGCTATGGCTAACTGGTCTTTATTATGCAAATGTGCTTCCAAATATCTAGACAAAACACCAAAAACTAACAGCCAGACCAACAGCTGCACACAAGTACTCACACAGCTTCATTGTTGCCCCAAACTGGAAGCTAGCAGGATGTCCTTCAGTAGGTGAGAACATAAGCAAACTACATAAACCCTTGGCATGGACTGCTATCCATATCATATAAGATGAAATAAATGATTAAGCCATGAAGAGATCTGGAAAAACCTTACACAGAGGCTATATGATTCTAAGTATGTGAGATTCAGGGAAACGTAAAAACCACAAAGTGGGTAAATAGATCACGGGTTGCTAGGGTTTAGAAATTATGGGTGGGGGGCTGGAAAGATGGCTTAGTGGTTAAGAGCACTGCCTGCTCTTCCAAAGGTCCTGAGTTCAATTCCCAGCAACCACATGGTGGTTCACAGCCACCTGTAATGAGATCTGGTGCCCTCTTCTGGCCTGCAGGGATACATGAGGCAGAACACTGTATACTTAATAAATAAATAAATCTTTAAAAAAAAAAAAAAAGAAAGAAATTATGGGTGGAAGTTAACAGGTAGCACACAAGTGACATTTAGGGCAATGCATGGTTTCTATGTGACACTTCAATAGTGAATACATGATACTGTATATTTATCAAAATCCATAGGAAACACAGCATAAAGAGTGACTCCTAGTGTAAATGATGGCCTTCATTATTTCATCTATTTTAATAATTGCTCTATATCAACACAAAATGTTAAGTATTGGGGAAAATATTATGTTGGAAAGAGGAAGCATAGAAGAAGCCTTGTGATTTTATGATCATTTTCTTCTATATAATTAAACTACCTTACAAAATAAAGTTTAATTAATCAAAGAGCAAGAAAGCAAGTAAAACCCAAACAAAATAAAAACAAGACAAAACAAAAATCAATGAGGGCTTAGTCGGTGTTATCTAAACTTTAAAAGAAAAGTGAAAGATCAGAGTCAATCGGCAACAGTTCACATAGGAAGTCATACATGATAGTCTTAATAGGACTCACTGCTTTCTCAGGACAATGGTGATAAAAACCACAGCATACAAAGGGAAAACCATAATCAGGAACACATAGACTGGGAAATAATGAGAGCCCATTCCTATGAAAGCCAGCAGGACCAGACGGGAACAGTCACCATCCTACAGTGCTTCAAACGCTACACTACATCTCTCTGCACAAGTAACTCAAAAGAAAACTAGTCCCAGCGGGCTGTGAGCTGCGCCCAGGGTAAATGCGCTGGCTACCATGCCTGACAACTGGTGACTTGAGCTCCACTCCCCGGTAGCCAGATGATGGCAGAAGAGAACTGACTCGGGCTGGAGAGATGGCTCAGAAGTTAAGAATACTGACTGCTCTTCCAGAGGTCCTGAGTTCAATTCCCAGCAACCACATGGTGGCTCATAACCATCTGTAATGAAATCTGGTGCCCTCTTCTGGCCTGCAGGCATACAGACAGACAGAACACTGTAAACAAAATAAATAAATAAATCTTAAAAAAAAAAAAGAGAGAGAACTGAATCCACAGAACTGTCTCTATACCTCCACAGTCAGGGCGTGCACAAACACGTGTGCAGAAGGAAATGTAGACATGATACAACACACACACAATGTAATTTTTTAAATGCGAAATTTTATAAAATAGGTACTCTTGAAAATATTCTTTAAAAGACACAGGTCTTACTTTATCTGGAATCCTTGATCTGGTAAATTTGTGACGAATCCAATCTGTACCAATGAGAGATTCCACACCTTTCTTCACAGCCTGAAGCAGAAAACACTTGTTATTTAGGACTCTGTATGGTGTGAAAATCCATACCTATCAGTGTTTAGGTAACAAATGTCTGATGTACTGTAATCTACACTAGCTAATGGTTAACTTGGCTCCCTCACTGGATGGATACATCTCATTTAAGCACAAAGGGATGATAAAGCAAAAAGCACACATACATCAACTTCCAGTCAGGGAGTTGGTAGGCAACTTCCAGTCAAGGAGTGGAGGCAAATACTGCCAAGACTTGCCTCCACCAATACAATAACAGGTATTCAATACCGAATGCAGTAACAGGTGCTATGCAAACAAATGGGGGCTATGGGATTCCCCTCTGTATGCTGTGAATATCTTGGTTAATAAAGGAACTGCTTTGGGCCTATAGCAGAGCTATAGGGGAACAGAGCTAGGCAGGGAAAACTAAACGGAATGCTGGAAGAAAGGAGGTGGAGTCAAGGAGAAGCCATGGAGCCTCCGCCAGAGACAGACATGCTGAAACTTTGCTGGTAAACCACTGCTACGTGGTGATACACAGATTAATGGAGATGGGTTAAATTAATATGTAAGAGTTAGCCAATAAGAAGTTAGAGCTAATGGGCCAAGGAGTGATTTAATTAATACAGTTTCTGTGATTATTTCAGGGCTAAGCGGCCTCCTCCTACAAATGGGAGTGGCTGCTTCAAAATAATTTTTCTAAGGTTAAGTGATGATCCTCAAATTTGTCCTGGAGGTCATGATTCACCAACTCTTTGTTGTTCATTTGTTTGGAGACAGGGTTTCTCTGTGTAGCCCTAGCTGTCTTAGAACTCACTCCTCTGTAAACTAGGCTGCCCCTGAACACTGAGATCCTCCTGTTTCTGCCTCCCAAATGCTATAATTAAAGGTGTGCGCCACCACAACCAGTTAAAGTGTGTGTGCTAGTTAACTTTTTTTTTTTTTTTTTTTTTGGAGGAAGAGGTCTTTTTTGTTTTTTTTTTTCTGGAGGTGAAGACTGAACCCAGGGCCTTGTGCTTGCTGGGAAATGCTCTACCACTGAACTAAATCCCCAACCCCAGTTTACCAACTCTTAGGCTAGGCACTAAGTAATAATTTACCTTCAGCAAAATCACATAAAAGAAATCCAAGCTCACTGACTCTGGACTGACATCTAGGGAACCTGCATAGGACCAAGCAGGGCCCTGTGAATGTGGGTGACAGCTGTGTGGGTTGGACATTTTGTGCGGCTGCCGGCTGTGGAACCAGCATTTGACCATAGTGCATGAACTGGCTTTTTGGAGTCCATTTCCTATGGAGGGATATCTTGCTCAGCCTAGATGCAGGAAGGAAGGCCTTGATCCTGCCTCGAGTGATGTGACAGACTTTGTTGACTCCCCATGGGAGGCCTCACCCTCTCTGAGGAGTGGATGAGGAGTGGGGTTAGGAAAAGGGGGGGGGAACAGGAGGAAGTGAGGAAGAGGGAATGGGGATTAGTATGTAAAACAAAACGAAAAAAGATTGTTTTAAAATTTAAAAAAAAATGATGAGGTAGGGATAGTGGCAGGCTGAGGTAGGAAGATTCCTTCAAGTTTGGGGCCAGCCTTTAGGTTAAGACATTGTCTCAAAATAACATACAAATCCACAGTGGGTTCTTCCTGCCCTAACACCACCACCAGGCCCACTCCTGCCTCGTCTGTACTACTCAATCCTAGTTTACTCTTGCAATTGGAAACAAGGATTCATTGCAGCCTTTCACAAAGTCACTCTCCTCTAGCCTTCCCTGAACTACAGAGGTAACACCAACAACTAGAGAGTAAGTCCAGACGGGGTAAGAAAGGGGACACCTGGCCTTTATATATCAGAAATACCAGGCTTCTAATTCTACTTCTGCAGCTTACAATTTCAAGATTCAAAACACACATCCTCCTAGGGAATCAGTTTCAAAATTACCAGAAAGGAAATCCTCTGAATTCATAAGCTAACCTGAAGTAGCTGACACTCCTATTGTCAGGAGCGGTCTGTGCCCAATCTGGTCTCCATATGTACACACTAGCCATTCCACCCCACTCTCTAAACACTAGGAGAAAATACTAATGAAATGCTAATGCATTCCTTATATTTGGGAGATTATTTTCTGCTTTTTCTAAGTTTATCTGACTTTCTGTGATTAAAAATGTATGCTTTTCATAATTGTAGGGTTTCCCCTGAAACTTTAACATTAAAAGAGAGTAAGGGGAATCAGCAGTGGACTTGTGATTGGCTTGACCTATAGGAAAAGATGTTTTGGGGCTGGAGAGATAGCTCAGAGGT
Organism: Ondatra zibethicus; assembly: GCA_004026605.1. Taxonomy (NCBI): domain Eukaryota; kingdom Metazoa; phylum Chordata; class Mammalia; order Rodentia; family Cricetidae; genus Ondatra; species Ondatra zibethicus. The sequence goes on along the minus strand of PVIU01004779.1, from coordinate 38,724 downwards.
TAAGAGCACTGACTGTTCTTCCAGAGGTCCCAGCAAACTCATGGTGGCTCACAACCATCTGTAATGAGGTCTGGTGCCCTCTTCTGGTGTGCAGCAATACATGTAGACAGAATACTGAGAATACTGTATATATAATAAATAAATCTTAAAAAAAAAAAGATGCTTTGTGGCTGAAAATATTTAGGAAAAGAGAGAATAGCACATAAAACAGAAATAAATAAGGGCCAGGGTATAGCTCAGCCATAGTGAGCTTGGTCTCAGCCACAGCATTTGCCCAGTGTTTACAAGGCCCTGAGCTTGATCTTTGTCACCATTAGATAAATAGAACAAACTAAATCCAATTAATTTATATCAAAAAGAGCTTTTAAAAAGACCAACTTGCTTGTGTGGTTTTTTTTTTTTGAATAACTTTGTCCTGAGCTTGTGTGGTTTTTTTGTTTTGTTTTTGTTTTTTGATTTTCGAGACAGTTTCTCTCTGTAACAACCCTAGCTCTTCTGGAACTAGCTCTTGTAAGACCAGGCTGATCTTGAATTTACAGAGATCCGCCTGCTTCTGCCTCCCAAGTGCTGGGATTAAAGGTGTACGCCACCAGCGCCCAGCCACTTGTGTGTTTTATAATCAAAAAGAGAGAAAAAACAAACAAACTTTTAGGCTAAGGGTGTAGCTCAACTGGCAGAGTGCTCGCCTACCATGCACAAAGCTCTTGAGTTCAATCTCCAGCACTGCAATGAAACTGGGCACTTGGGAAATGGAGGCAGGCAGAAGTTCAAGGTTATCCTCAGCTATACAGTGAGTTTGGGGTCTGCCTGAGTTATATGAGAAACACAGAGAAGACTTACCTGCAGTCTGCCTGGAGGCCTCTGAAATACTGAGTGCAAAACACCAGCCATAAGTGTAGTAATTCTTCTCTGCAGAGGCTGAGAAGCAGGAAACAGACTGCCAGTTAAACATTACAAATGGTCAGATTTACAACCCTTCTGTAGCAGTAAAACCACAGGTAACCATTATACACTAAGCAATCCTATTTCCATCTAGTGAGTTTAGAGTCTATGCCCATTCCATGGAACTGGGAAATGGGAGTTTCTATCACCTGAAACTCTTCACAGTGAGCATAAAGAATATTTGGTCCTTCTTCTTTGTCAGAGAAATCACAGAATGTACGAAACTAGACAGGACTGAAGAAATTCCACCTCTTAAAGTCAGAACCAAGTACCCTCTTACTATACATATGAGGGAAAACCACTTCTAGAAAGCTATCATTTAGCTAGCCAGTTAGAGAGCGTGTACAGATGGGCACTGGGACACATGCCTATAACCTGACACCTGGGGAGCCCAGGGGCAGGAAGATTCTGAGCTCTAGGTCATCCTGGATTACACAGCAAGATCTAGTCTCAAACAAGAAAAACAGAAAACAAACAAACAAACAACCCAGCACATGTGTGTTCTAGCTAGCAGCCCAGTGTATTTTCACTAGATCATTTACACTTTTCTGTTACAAAAAAGATGAGAGTTGGGGGTTGAAAAGATGATTCAGTTGCTAAGGTATTTTTGTGCAAGTTTGAGGACTTGAATTCAAATAACCAGTACCTATGGAAAAGCTATATATGGTGGCCTGTATCTATCTCCCCAGAGCTGGAGTAGCTGGAACATGCTGGCCAGCCAGTCAACTGATACTGGAAAACTCCAAGTTGTGAGACCCCCATCTCAAAAATAAGATGGCAAATGTCTAAGGTATACATTTCTGACCTTCACATAATGTGCACACAATGCAGTGCACCACTATGCATAATGCACACACACAAAACAGGTCACTTTTTGTCTATTAATATTTTTAAAAATGATTCTTCTGCATTTCTTCTGTTTTTAATTTTAAGGATTTATTATGTATACAATATTCTGCCTGCACACCAGAAGAAGGCCCCATATCTCATTATAGATGGTTGTGAACCACCATGTGGTTGCTGGGAATTGAACTCAGGACCTCTGGAAGAGCAACCAGTGCTCTTAACCTCTGAACCATCTCTCCAGCTCCCTGCATTGCTTCTACGACCTCAAAAAGTTGTATTTATTCAGATAGGCATGAAACAGGTGTAGCCTAATGCATACCGAAAGCAGAAAGATGAGCTTCATGATTATATGTATGCCTTGAACAGATACTTTGTGTATCATTTTCCCCTCTAAAGAAAACAGTACCTAGCTCACAAATTATCTATTTTACATAACATTAGAAACAGTAGCTCTATACCCCAAACAGGGTAAGTGCTATACTACCTCCTAACCAGATTCTAGCTCACGAGGTCTATAACCTTCTGTGATGTGAATGAAGTAACAGCTGGAAGTCTAAGATGTCACTTGAGAAGAGCTAGACTTTGGGAAAATTGCTCAGCAACTAAATTAATCAAATCCCAAGCTATTTTCTCACACTTCTTTCGAGTTAAGCATCATCTGTAAATCCAACTCATCCAGTGCTGCTTAACTTTTCAGCTGGGTTTCAAGAAGCAGCTGATGGTCTGCTGCACCTCGCAGTATCAGAAAGGAGGTACTCAGAAAGGCAAATCCATGGGGATGTATTAAAGGGACAGACACACTGAAAGAACTCCCAATGGCCCAACTGGAGCGACAAGCATCAGCTTATAATTGGAACAAAAAAACAAATGTGGGAAAGTTCACATAAATATACATGGGTAAATTAACTGGAAAAAGAGAAATAACGCTTCCTGTAGAAGAATTCTGTTTCTTATGGGTTCCTGTCCCCTGGGAGGCAGAGAAAACTATTCATCACTTCAGTGAACTACAGCGAATGACTTGCTCCTAAGGAGTATAGTACAAAAAAGGAGAAAAATCCTTTTATGTTTGTTTTGTCTTTTGATTTTCGAGACAGGGTTTCTCTGTAGTTTTTGGTTCCTGGAACTAGCTCTTGTAGACCAGGTGGTCCTCGAACTCATGGAGATCTGCCTGCCTCTGTGTTGTAATAGGCGCGCGGGCCTGCTTTTCGTCCCGGCGGCCACCCGGCTCCCGCCGCCCGGTGCCTGGCTAGCTTATACCCGAAATAATTACACAGAAACTGTATTCATATAAATACTGCCTGGCCCATTATCTCCAGCCCCTTATTGGCTAACTCTCTCATATTATTTTAGCCCATCTCCATTAATGTGTATCGCCACTTGAGTTGTGGCTTACCGGCATGAGTCTAACCAGTGTTCATCTTGTGCTGGAGAAGCATGGCGTCTGCCTCTGCCACACTGCCTTCTCTATCACAGCATTCCATTCTATCTACTCCGCCCACCTAAGGGCTGCCCTATCAAAAGGTCATGGCAGTTTTCTTTATTTAACCAATGAGGGCAATAAACAAATAGAAGACCCTCCTACACCACCTCTGCCTCCCGAGTGCTGGGATTAAGGTGTGTGCCACCACCGCCCGGCGAAAATCATCTTTATAGAAAACAAACTGACAAACTGTACCTCCCCCAGGTGACATAACACCAACAGTGATAAAGGTTGACAGCGTTCCAGCCAGAGCTACATAGTAGGAACCTATCACAAAACAAAATGTTAATAGCACCTGCGCTCGACACAAGGACAGGTAAGGAGATGTCTTCCACCCTCAAGTCCATACATAACCCCACTTAAGAGAAAAAACACCCCGAACTCACTGTGTGTGCTGACTGGTTTTATGTCAACTTGAAATAAACCCTGTTTATTCTGTTCCTGTCCTGACTTCCTTCAGTCATGGACTATGGTATGGAACTGTGAGCCAAATAAACCCTTTCCTCCCCAACCTGCATTTTTTTTTTTTTTTTTTGGCCATGGGTGTTTCACCATAGCAATAGTAAGTTAACTTTCCACACTGTGGTAAACACTTCACTAGTACATTTTCAAATACCTCACTTCTTAAACCCATCAAGGTCATCACAAACTAGAAACCTGAGAAACCAGTCAAGAGGAACCCAAGAGCTACACTCTTTATGCATAATGTACACCACATTGGTCTAAGGGTAGGATCCTGGAATATAAAAGAACACTAGGCAAAACTAAAAATCTGTCTGAATAGAGCAAATAATATTAATAATGTATCAATTGGGTTCAGCAGTTGTAACGAACACCCTACGCTAATATTTGATACTAAAAGGGGAAACTGAGCACGGATGGTATAGGAATCCTGTACTAGCTTCGCCACTTCTCTGGAAATCTAAAATTGGCTAAAAGTAAAGTTCACTCATTAAAACAAACAAGTAAAAAAAAAAAGCTGGGACTAGGAAAATATGTTTCAGGGGTAGAACATTTGCCAGGCACACATGAGTTCCCGGGCTCAAGAGTTAGTACTGTCTCCAGTGTCTCTCCACTTATACCAAGATGAAAACCCAAGTCCTTAACACTCACATCCCAAGCCATTGTGTATCACTGCCAATCTCCACCAGTCTTGCCCATATTCTCCTTCCATCTCCTACTACTTTCTTGCTTCATCACAGTGGCTGGCTTTCTGCATGACCCAGAACCAGCCAAGCAGAGTGCTTCTTCCCTGACTGTCTGGAATGATGCAGACAAGCCTTTCTTTTTTAGTTTTTGACTCAGTCCTTATCTTAGCAACAAAGCTCTACCTCAATCACACCGTTTCAGCTCCACCATTATCTTCTACGGAGCAAGGCCTACCTCCACCAAACCGCTCACCATCTTCAGCCACACTGCTGCTGGCACTCTCAATCCCTTGCCTTACAGAATACTTGTGGTCTACTCTAATTTGCTAGTTTCCATTTAGCAGCTGTCTCCATTCAAAACACAGGACAGTGCCAGAAGACCAGGACTTTATATTTTGTTCTGGATCTGTTCCAGTCATAGGTGTGTCTCTCAAAGCAGCATTTGCACTCAAGATTTTCTGCTGAAGTTTATCTTACCGATATTAGCAGTGTCACCATCAAAACTAACTGCTTTTGTTGTTGTTTCTGGGGTGGGAGTGGGGTGGGTACTGGGGACCAAACCTGGAGCCTTGCACATAGAAAACAAGTACTCTCCAGCTTCAAAATTTTATGTCTCAATAAAGTAGAGGTTACTCTTATTAGGCATGTAACTTTTGGACCTTGAAGCAACTATACTGCCATCTGCTGTACAACAGCTTTCCTCTGTACTGCTGCAGAAAAATGCAGCTGGAGAGATGATGGCGCAGCAGTTAAGAGCACTGGCTGCTCTTCCAGAGGACCCAAATTTGATTCCCAGTGACCACATGGCAGCTTACAAGTATTTGTAACTCTAGTTTCAGGGGCTCTGACAATCTTCTGGTCTCCTTGGACACTGTACGCACATGGTGCACAGACATGACAAGTAAAACACCCATACACATAAAAACAAACTGGAAAAAACCATTGAGCACATGAGGTATATAAACTATTTCTATTTTTTAAAATATGGATGTATGTGTATAAACAGAAAAATCTGAAGGTTGTCAAAACCATTTTTCTTCTCCCTCACCCGCAGCGTCTCAGTTTTGTTCTTGATTTTTGTTTCGTTGTTTTTTTCCTGTTTGCTTGTTTTGCTTTTTACAATGACTTTGAAGGTAAACGGTTCTCTAAGCCCAAACTACACCAGCTCTTTAAATTGTTAGTTTTTTTTCTTTCTAAAGAAATAAGATATCTATAATGGGATGTGAACATTCCTGAAAATGTAGAACATAGAATTCTCCATCCAATCAACGGAGGGCTCTGAAATTAACAACTGTCTCTCTTCCCTGGATTTCCAGGGCATGAAAGTAGTAGGCAGCCATCATAATTGCCTCTTGGCCAAAAGAGAAGGAGGTAGATAGTTGACAATCAAAGCAGCTTGCAAAATCATTGTCTTTAGTAAACAGCAACTGTTAAAAAACAGAAAAAAGCCGGGCAGCGGTGGCACACGCCTTTAATCCCAGCACTCAGGAGGCAGAGGCAGGCGGATCTCTGTGAGTTCGAGACCAGGCTGGTCTACTAGAGCTAGTTCCAGGACAGGCTCCAAAGGTACAGAGAAACCCTGTCTCAAAAAACCAAAAAAAAAAAAAAAAAAACCAAAAAAAAAAAAAAAAAAAAAAAAAAAAAAAAACCAAAAAAAAAAAAAAAAAAAAAAAACAAAAAAAACCAGAAAAACAAAAAAAAAAAAAACCCTGCACTCTGAGTCGCAGTAACTGAAAATTAAGTTTTGCCTTCTTTAGATTTTTTTTCTTCCGCCGATGCTCAGTGAGTGTCCTAGAGTTATAAACCAGACAAACACTGAAAAAGCTACAGACATTCCCGAGCAGACAGGCTTGGATGGCTCGGACCGAGAGCTACAAGAGTGAGGCTCTCAAAGAGACGCGCGACCCAGCAACCCGCGAATAAAGTGACTATCCGGCCGCTTTTAGAAGACCAAGAAACGGGTCCTAGACACAGACCTATTTATGTCGCCGGCCTCCAGCTCGGAACGGAAAAGGAAGTCGTCATCTGCAGAGAAAGCCTACGTGATAATGGCACTGGGACTTGTTTCTACTGCATGTACTGGCTTTTTGGGACCCTAGTCTGTTTAGATGCACACCTTCCTAGGCCTGGATGGAGGGGGGAGGGCCCTGGACTTCCCACAGGGCAGGGTACCCTGCCCTCTCTTAAGACTGGAGGGGGAGGGAGGAGAGTGAGTGGGGGAACGGGAGGAGAATGGGAGGAGGGGAGGAAGTGGAAATTTTTGAGTGGAAAAATAAAATAAAAAAAAAAAAACCCACACAACGCCTATAGCTCCCGCAACCCCACTCACCCGCGACCTCTCGGTGCAACCGGAAGAAGCGGAATGGAGGCTAGAGGACTCAGTGCAACTCTCACACCACGCCGTTGCCACCACGGGGCGCACAGCTCTTTGGTTCCGGCAATGGTATTTTCGGTCCGGCCTAGTGACTCCCATTCACAAAGCGCCACAGAAGACTGCGCAGGCGCAGCGGTGTCACGTGTGCGCTTCCTGGGGTGTGGGGGGGATTAGCCGTGGGAAGATCTGGCGGAGCCCCAGCAGTTCTCGCTGTGATGGCCAAGTCCAGCCTGGGGCAGGATCCCGACAGCAGCGCTGCAGTGGCGGTGCTAAAGCGGGCAGTGGAGCTGGATGCGGAGTCCCGGTACCAGCAGGCTCTGGTGTGTTACCAGGAGGGGATTGATATGCTCCTGCAGGTTCTAAAAGGTGAGCTAGTTTCGGTTTCCGCTCTATTTGGGACAGCGTGAAACTTTAGAAAACGAAACTTTCTAACTACTACAAAGCATTCAAATTCAGGAGCTATAGTCTGATATTCTGCTGGACAACGGAAGTGGTGGCCTTTATAATAGACTGATGTTATCAAGAACGGGCATAGGTCATTATTCTGAAACATAAGGCATAAATATAAGACATAAGCCTTGCTAGGTCTTGCGTTTGAATGAATCTTATTTTTTGTTGCCAGTTTGCGACAGGATTTTTCTCCCCCTTTCTCTGTCTCTCCACCCCTACTATGACCCAATGGGTTTCATTAGGGTGGAAATTTGTTTACAGGAATATGTGACTACATCACTGAATAGACTCTCTTCTCCCCATCAACAATTTATAAACACACACACACACATACACATATAAAGATGCATGGTGGAGGGGTGGGCTTGAACTTCTACCTCTTTCATAACAGTGTTAACAGGCCCAAGTTTGTGGTGATCTTGTACAGATAATTAAAGCTGCTGTGAGTTAGAGAGCAACATGCTAAAAAGTTTTGAGTTCTTACTACTCCTTCTCTGGCTTTTATTCCTTCTGCTCTTTCTTCTGGGATGTTCCCCTAGCCTGGGGATGAAGGTAATAAAACAGGAGGAGCTCCACCCCCCAGAATCTATGACCTCCAGGGTCTTGTACATTTAATCCCATGTGAATTCTCTCCTGTCCTGCAGGCATCAGATCCAATCAGAAAGCAGTTTGGTACCCTATGACATATGCCATATGTTCCATAACATATAACACCATGCCACTACTGCACCAATGGGCTTATTTGGCCCTACTGGTTGGTTCTAACACAGTGTATGACTGAATAAGACAATTTTCCCCCAGCAGCCTGTGTAGCACCTTCTACCACTGAGAACTATCCAATGAGGAAGCTTCGAACCCAGTTCCAGCTTGATTATCTCTCTGTCCTGTGACCAAGGCATGTGGTGTGTTCAGCTGTAAGAGTCTTACCAGCTAGATTTGGTGGGCATCCAAAAGCAGTGGCAATTCCTATATTGTTTTGGGGATCTCACAGGCCTCCTTGACCAACACCTAGAGAGGTAGCCCACTCCCAGCATTGGGATTGTAACTCATGTTTCCGGGAGCAGCTTTATCTATCCACAGAGATAGAACTTTTAAAACTTTTTATTTATTTATCAATTTTTTGATTGGCTAACTGTCCTATTTAGGGCTACCATTGCTATGATGAAACACCATGACCAAAAACAAGTTGGGGAGGAAAGGGTTTATTTGGTTTACACGTCCATGTTGTTGTAGTCCATCACCGGAGGAAGTAAGGATAGGAGCTCAAGCAAAGCAAGGATTCCGAATGCATGAGCTAATGCAGAGGCCATGGAGGGGTCCTGCTCCCAGGCATGCTCTTCACAGCTTGCTCTGCCTGCTGGACCACCAGCCCAGGCATGGCACCACCCACAGTGGGCTGGGCCCTTCCCTACCAATCACTAATAAAATGCTCTAGAGCCCAAATTTATGGAGGCATTTTCTCTTCATCCCCACCTCCCAGACAGGGTTTCTCTGTGTAGCCCTGGCTGCCCTAGAACTCCCTTTGCAGGCCAGGGTGGCCTCAAACTCAAAGATTTATCTGCTTTTGCCTCCCAGGTGCTGGGATTAAAGGCGTGTGCCATCCTGCCTAAGGAAGCATTTTCTTTTTTTTTTTTTTTTATCATGGTGTTTCATCATGGGAAGCATTTTCTTAATTGAGGTTCCCTCCTATCAAATGACTTTAGCTCATATCAAGTTGACATAAACCTATCCAGCACAATTAGCAAATATCAACATTGTTATTTGGGCTAACCCTCTCCTCCAAGTCCTCTCTCCAGGTGTTGTGGCTGGTTTTGTGTCAACTTGACACAAGCTAAATTTATCTGAAAGAAGGGAACCTCATTTAAGAAAATGTTCCCTTAAGATTTCTCTGTAGGGCATTTCCTTAATTAGTGATTGATGGGGGAGAGCCTAGCCCATTTGAATGATGACATATCCCTGGGCTGATGATCCTGGGTTCTATAAGAAAGCAGCTGAGCAAGCCACAAAGAGCAAGCCACTAAGCAGTACTCTTCCATGGCCTTTGCATCAGCTGTTACCTCCAGGTTCTTGCCCTGTTTGAGTTCCTGTCATGATTTCCTTCACTGATGAATAGTGTCATAAGAACTGTAAGCCAAGCCTGACAGTTGGTGGCACACACCTTTAATCTCAGTGCTTGGGAGGCAGAAGCAGTCGAATCTCTATGAGTTTGAGACCAGCCTGGTCTACTGAGTGAGTTCCAGGACAGCCTACAAAGACACACACACAAAGTATAAGCCAAATAAACCCTTTCCTCCCCAACTTGCTTTTTGGTCATGGTGTTTTGTTGAAGCAGTAGAACCCCTAACCACAAGTTGGTACCAGGATAGTGGGTGACAGACCTGACCGTGTTTTTTGCGGAGGGTTGTGGAAGGACTTTGGAACTTTATGCAAGAAAAGCTATTGAGTGTTCAGTGCTTGGTGAGATGTTGAAGACCAGCTTCGACAAAACTCATATGTTCCAGGGTAAGAGTGTGAGGATTAGAATTATTGAGAAAAATGAACAGAGAGGTATAAGAGCAATAAGAGACAGAAACACAGAACAGCATCGGGAGGGACATTGAGCGGATACTGAATACTGAATTTGCTTGTGTTTAATTTTCATATGCTTTTACACCCCAATACAAAAGCGGGGGGAGGGGGAAGAGACTGCTTTAACATGACACAAAGGACAACCAGAACAGTTACTTGCTTCAATACTTGAGACATCAAGTCACTATTTCCTGAGTAAAGTACTTGATGTTTGGGGCAGGAATATGCAGTGAACACACCCTAGACCAAGTATCATGTAGGTAGCCACTTCCTATGTCAAACCTCCTATTTTAAAAGAAGGAGCATAAATAGGCTCAAATTCTCAGACCTTTGGTCAGGGTGGAGTGGATCCACTTCTATAAGCCATCTTAATGTCCGGAACACCAAGTAACCAGTCCCTAGGTCAGGGTGTGTAGCCACACTTGTTAAACTCAAACTCTCTGGCCTTCAGTCAAGGTGGATGGAACAGGCTCGTCTGTGTGTCCCCACGGTGAGCTGCTCTGTAGGGCTTGGAAGCTAACAGCAGTCTAACAGGCTGGGGACAGGGACGTCGCAATGGTAGGAGGCATGTGAGAGCACTGACTGCAAGTCCAGAAGCCAGCGTGGGAAAGGGCTTGCCTTGATCTTTTTTTTTTACATTTGTGTGTGTGTGTGTGTGTGTGTGTGTGTGTGTGTGTGTGTGTGTGAGAGAGAGAGAGAGAGAGAGAGAGAGAGAGAGAGAGAGAGAGAGAGAGAGAGAGAGAATCTGCTTGCAAATGTCACAAAGTACATCTGGAGGTGTGAGAACCATTTAGCAGTCATTTCTCACCACCATTTGGGTCCCAGGGATGGAATTTAGAATTTCAGACTTATGGCAAGTACGTTTACCTGCTGAAACATCTTGCTTGCTTGCCTGGTCTTATGTAACTACTGTTTGTGGGCAATAACTGGCATCATAGGGGAACTCATTAATTCTTTGCAAGGACAGCACCTCAGTCACCTCCCACTAGGCTCTACTACTTGGAAACATTGTTACACAGGACTGAGCTTCCCACTCTTGAACCTTGGAGGAAGGAGGCACACTTCAGTCATATCCAAGAGAAGAGATACATGTTTATCTGTTCAGAAGAACTACAGAAGGACACTCCAGCACACTGGTTTGGAGCACATTGATAAATGGTAGGGAATTTGTGGGAAACTTGACAAAATCCCTGTTCTTTTTCTCAATTTGTAGGCACCAAAGATGCCAGTAAGAGATGTGCTTTCAGAAGGAAAATCTCTGACTACATGGATAGAGCAGAAAACATAAAGAAATACTTAGATCAAGAAAAAGAAGGTAAGGGGTTATTTTTGAGAACATGTCTGGGGTTGGGGCTCAGAGGCAGGATGCAGCTTGAGCCCTGGGTTCAAAGCTCCTGCTTGTCGAGTGTGGTGTGGTCTGGGCCACTTGTGCCTGGGAGCTTAACACATTTTCTCTGTTTCATTCCTCCTCATATAGGAATTTTTTTCTCTCTTTCTTTCTTTCCTTTTTTTTTTTTAAAAAAAAAAGAGAATTCAGAATGAGTTTCGAGGTTCTTTTTTTATTTTTATTTTTTATTTTATGTGCATTGTTGTTTTGCCATGGGTGCTGGGTCCCTTGGAACTGGAACTGGAATCACAGACATTTGTTTCCAGGCAGTTGTGAGCTGCCATGCAGTTCTGGGAAGTGAACCTGGGTCCTCTGGAAGAGCAGTCAGTACTCTTAACCACTGAGCCATCTCTCCAGCCCCAGAAGTTATTCTTTTTTTTTTTTTTTTTTTTTTTTTTTTTTTTTTTTTTTTTGGTTTTTTGAGACAGGGTTTCTCTGTAGCTTTTGAGCCTGTCCTGGATCTAGCTCTTGTAGACCAGGCTGGTCTCAAATTCACAGAGATCCGCCTGCTTCTTCCTTCCCGATGGCTGCGCCATTAAAGGCTTGCGCCACCACCGCCCGGCCCAGAAGTTATTCTTAACAGTGTCTGGTTTTCAGTTTGGGCCCTGGGGATTCAGACAGCCTTTGAACACCTGACAAAAGCTTGGCCATTTTTAAGACATTTGTAGATCGCTAGGAAGCAAATGGGTGGACCTCAGTTTAAGAATATTACAGAAGAATACCGAATATGGATCCCGTGTTTGTATTTTCTTTTATGAAAAGATGAAAATCATTAGAATAGCTAAAGAAACTCCAGGGGCTTCTCAAATGTTGCTGTGAATCAAAGCATTTCATGAGTTATATATTCCTGAAGATCAAGAGGTAAGGTAGGTATTCCTCTGGATCTCTTATGAGTTCCCAGCTCATGAGCCTCTGTGTGAGTGGGTGTGGCCACCTCACCTGAAGCACACTGGTGTTTTTACAGCCAGAGACGCTGGTATCCCAGGCCTCGGCTCTTCTTCCTATCTGTCCTTACTACAGCCCTCTCCCACCTCTTCCTAGGGTTCTGTACTAATTACACCCAGCTTATGGTGGTTGAGTGATTAGCCTATGTGACTAGTTTGGCTTAGATGCATGGTTTGTGTGTTATCTCTATACAAATGTTTTTTGTTTTTTTTTGTTTTGTTTTGGTGGTCCTGGGGATTAAACTCAGTGTCTTATGCTTGTAAGTGAGTATTCTACTGCTAAACCATAGCTATAATCCAGACCTTTTTTTTTTTTTTTTTTTTGATTGCTCAAAAAGCTGCCACTTTTCTTGTTCTTTTGGTTTTTGGTTGTTTTGGTTTGGGTTTTTGTTGTTGCTGTGTTTTTTTGTTTGTTTGTTTTTCAGACAGGGTCTTACTATGTTACTGTGTAGCCCTGGCTAGCCTGGAACTCTCTTTGTAGACCAGGCTGGCCTTGAACTCATAGAGATCCACCACCATCTGTTTCCAGAATGCAGGGAAATGCATTTTATTTTCCATTTTACAATCTCATAATAATTTCAGTCCTCATAGCATGAACCATTAAAAGCCTGCTTAAAACATATCGTAGCATGCTTAGCATATACAAGGCCCTATATTCAATCCGCAGCACCAAAAGCAAGCCAGCAAACAAATGAACTAACAAAAACCCTTAAAACAAGAAAAAATGCAGCCAGGCTGTGGTGGTACATACCTATAGTCCCAGCATTTGGGAGGTAGAGGCAAAACGATAAGGAATTCAGGGTCACTTTTAGCTATGTAAGGAGTTTGTGGCCAAGATGGGATACATTTGACCCTGTCTGAAAACAGAGCCTCAAAGAAACACTTTTAAAGTGCTAAGCATGGCTCTAAACTCCACTGTGCAGTTGCATGTTTCAACACTCACTTTAGCCATGTGATTGCAAGATATGAAATGGCAAGTCTGCAAAGAAAGCAGATACAACCAAGTACATCCTGTGTTCTGCCAATGGTGGCAGGGGCTTAGTGAAACCTGTGTGCTTTCAGTCCTCTCTCATTTAACTTTCCCAGTCCCTCAGAGACAGCGAAGGAACACTTTTCAAGTAACCTCTTGTAGGCTGGAGAGATGGCGCAGCAGAGCCCGGGCTGCTCTTGCACAGGACCCCCAGGTTCAGTTCCCAGCACCCACAAAGCAGCTCACAGCCATTTTTAACTCTACTTCTGGGGACGCTAAGGCCCTGTTCTGACCTCAGAGGACGCTGCTTGTATGTGGCGCAAATGCATACAGGTAGGCAAGACATTAATACACATAATTTATTTTTTAATTTTAAAAAGGAAACATCTGGATGGCCCTCTTTGCCTACCCTCTGTGAAGACAGGAATCTCCTTTGGAATAGTGTTTTGAAAAAAAAATAATAGTGTTTTGTCTTCTTTCCCTATGTGTAGGAAACATTTGCAGTTGCATGATACAGAGTAGGCATATGATAGCTACTGAGTAAATCAGTTTAAAAGATTGTAATTTGGGCTGGAGAGATGGCTCAGCGGTTAAGAGCATTGCCTGCTCTTCCAAATGTCCTGAGTTCAATTCCCAGCAACCACATGGTGGCTCACAACCATCTGTAATGAGGCCTGGTGCCCTCTTCTGGCCTGCAGGCATACACACAGACAGAGTACTGTATACTAAATAAATAAATAAATAAATAGATTGTAATTTATCCCAATTAGTTACTGTGTGCACTATAGCAGCTGTGTATAAGCAAAGTGTTCACAGTGAGGTGGTTCAATGTGTAAAGCCACCTGCCAGCAAACCTACGGACCTGAGTTCAATCCCTGGGGACAGACCCACGTGGTAGAAGGAAAGAGCCAACTCTCATGAGCACCCACACGAAAGAACAAAGGTGTAATTTTCAAAAAGTGGTCACTGGTCACATTACAGTAGCTTATGTTTTATAGATGGAAAATATCACAAGCAAATTAAAATAGAAGAGAATGCCACCGGGTTCAGTTATGAGTCACTTTTCAAAGAATACCTTCATGAGACGGTTACAGAAGTTTGGATAGAAGACCCTTATATTAGACAGACTCATCAGGTAAGTGGATGTACTAAAACATAATGAAACGCAGCTTTAAATGTTCAGTTAGCTGTCTGTGTTTATGGGTTTCCTATCCATGGATTCCATGGAGGATCAAAAATACTGTTAAAAATCCCATCTGTACTGAACATACACAAGCATGACAGTGTAATGATGATGTGTAGTGTTTACAATGTGTTGGGTAGCATACGTAGTTTAGAGATGATTTAAAGTTCTCAGGACGTGGGTGTAGGTTCTGAGCTGATAGAGCATCATTTAAAACAATGGATGGGAAGGCTGGAGAGATGACTCAGAGGTTAAGAGCACTGGCTGCTCTTCAGAGGCCCTAAGTTCAATTCCCAGCACCCACATAGTGGCTCACAACCATCTGTAATGAGATCTGGTGCCCTTTTCTGGCGTGCAGGCATACATGGAGGCAGAACACCATATACATAATAAATAAATAAATCTTTAAAAATAAATACAATGATGGATGGAAGCATCTGTGGACAGGATCTTGCTTGACACTGAGGAGAAATTGGGTGAGTTAGTGCTAATCCATCCTGATGCCTTTCAGCTGTATAACTTCCTTCGGTTTTGTGAGATGCTGATTAAGAAGCCATGCAAAGTAAGAACTATTCACCTTCTCACCTCTACGGATGAAGTAGGTATCTGAGAAACCTCCTTTTTTTTCTTGACTTACTGTGTTCAGTCACAAGTGACCTGGTCCAGTACTTTAGCTAGATATATTTCCTTGGCAATAACTCACCTTGTAATACCAAGCATAGCATATCTTACAAAAAAGGCTATTGATTTAAGAGTGTTGACCTTGTATTTGGCCATTTTGTTGGGTTTGAGTAGTTTGTCAGTTTAGTCTCGGGCATCAGTGATCATGCAGTGTGCACTAGTAATAGTTCTGTCCCTTACTGCATGTATCTGGGGTTGGATTGTCGCTGTGTCTCTTTTGACTGTGTTTTAAGTACAAGTGCATCCAAGTAATTCTAATTTCTAAGATTAGTCTAAGAAGTAGACAGTCTCACATGGATGACTGAGTATCATCACTAAAATACATTCAAGGATGCTGGGCACAGTGCCACATGCCTGTGCGCCTATCAGCAGGGAGACTGAGGCAGGAAGGAGTCTGTGGTATTCACATGAAGGAAGCAATTGTTTGTATAAAAACAATACATAAAAAAGAAAAGAATTACCAATTCTTCGGTTGTTTCCTTGAGACAATAATATTGAAATTAATATAGAATCTTTTATATAGTTTAATCTCTCTATGGTATTGATTGTGTAGCTCATGGATAATTTAAGTTATTAATAACTGAGGAAGTAAATTATGTTTTATGCCATCAATAGGGGTTTGGGAATGCACAGCAAAGTAGTGGCCTGGAAGAAATAAAACAATCCCTCAGGAGTCATGGCGTGCTGTTGGAAGTAAACTATTCTTCATCTATACATGACCGAGAAATTAGGTTAGTGTATAATATTTATTTTTTTTCATAGTGGAGACACATTTTAAAAATTCCAATGTAAATATAATTATATACACATATTTAAATATTAAAACTTCAAATCAAGCTCAAACTTAAGTAACTTTGCACTTTGGACAAGAAATCTTGGCTTACCTCTCTCTATAGTGAGTTTAGTTCATTCCTAATCAAATAGCATGTATGGTTCTGTGTCATGTGGGAAGGAGCTCTTTTGTGCAGATCATAGCCAGTGTTATGGTAGGAAATGATCCATTTCCTACTGAAATTACTATTGGCCTGGTGTGGCATAGTGGTGTGTTCTAGTAGTGTGGTATTAATCAGGAAACGCACATACAGCTTCTTAAGGAGCCCACTAAGAGCCCTTTCTTCCCTTTAGCATAGGGTTTTCATGTGATACAGCAAAAAGGCCCTTGTTTTTAATGCAGAGTTAATCAGATGCTAAATATGAAAAATGGATGGCAGTGCTGCTGTTGTTGAAGCAGAGGTCAGGGGCTGGCCTGCCTTTGGGAGCCCCATCTCCATCTCTGCATAGTGGCACTGTGTTAGTCAGTGTTCTTCAGTGGAACAGAAATTAAAGAATGAATACACACACACACACACACACACACACACACACACAAAGGGAATTTGTTAGAACAGTTCACAGGCTGTGGTCCAGCGAGTCCAACAGTGGCTGTCTACCAATGGAAGGTCTGAGAACACTGTAGTTGTTCAGTCCATGAAGCTGGATGTCTCAGCTGGTCTTCAGGATATACCAGAATCCTGAAGAAGTACACTCTAATGCCAGTGAAGGAATGGACTTGCCAGTGAGAACAAGTAGGCAAAGAGAGCGAGCTTCCTTCTTCCATGACCGTTGTAGAGGCTGCCCACAGAAGGTGTGGCCCAGATCTTCCCACCTCAAAAGATCTGGATTAGAAGTGGATCTTCCCACTTCAAATAGTTTTGATGTTGTTGTTTTGTTAGTTAGTTCTTTTTTGTTTGTTTTTTTTTCTTTTTGTTTGTTTGAGACAGGGTTTCTCTATGTAAATCCCTGACCGTTCTAGAACTCACAGTGATCTGCCTGCCTCTGCCTCCTGAGTGTTGGTATTAAAGGCATGTGCCACCATGCCCGGCTCCTCCTTCTTCAAATAGTTTAATTAAAGAAAAAAAAAATCTCTCAGAGATGTACACAGCCATTTGGATTTTAGTTAATTCCAGATGTAGTCAAGTTGAAAACTGGAATAGTCATCACAGGCACCTTTGAAATGTCACCACACTCTTCCTGAACATCCTTTGCAAACCACACGTTAACAGAGAAGAAGAGCTTAAGCAAGCCGAATTGAAGAGCTTTCCCTTTAATGGTTCAGCTCTTTCTCAGCTGGTCAGATTAGCTGGTGGTGTTTAATGCTCCTTTTGTTTTCCTTATAGACTGAGCTCATTAGCTGAGTCAAACATAGGGGAAATCTTGATGATTCTTAACCAACTCTGGCTTTAAAAATGAACTCCTATGTCTTGAATATAATACTTTACACTAATTTCAATAGGTTCAACAGTGGATGGATGTTTAAAATTGGAAGGGGACTTGATTATTTTAAGAGACCACAGGTAGGATATGATTTCATTTATTTATTTATTTTTCTTCTTATATATTACATCCAGACTGAAGTTTCCCCTCCCTCCTCTCCTCCCAACCCCTCCTACATCCCCTTTCCCCCAGATAAACTCTTCCTCCTTTCCCTTCAAGGATATGATTTTATGATTCACTGTGAGCACTGTTTTGTTTTGATGAACTGCTAGGCTTTTAGCATCCAGAGTGGCTGGCACTATAGATGGAACATCATGCGTCTATGGCTTTGTGTGTGGGTCATTTTTAACAGTTTTCTTCTTTTCTTCATAGGGTCGGTTTTCCCTTGGATATTGTGATTTAGATCTGAGACCATGTCATGAAACAACAGTGGACATTTTCCATAACAAGCACACAAAAAAACTATGACTTGTACTAACCTAACTGTAGGTTTCTGTGTTAGGTGGTTTCGGCCTGTTTTCTGTTGCTATAACCAAATACCATACACTGGATAATGTATAAAGAATAGAGGTTTAGGCTTTGGCATCTGGGGAGGATCTTCTCTCTGCATCCCACATAGAATAATGCAACAAGATGGAGCAGGCTTGTGACAAAGTTTGTGAGGCAGAGCCAGCTACCTCAGAGGACTCCCTCTCAACACTGCTGTAGTAGGGACCAAGACTGAACTCACGAACTTTTGGGGACACATTTAAACCACAGCAATCAAATACTGAGCTTCCTTTTTCCTTTTTTTTTTTTAACTTTGAATGTATTTTTATAATGTATAAATTTAACAATAAATGTTTACATTTCTACAAATTTCTGGATCTGTAAATATGCTGTTCAATAGATCAGCAGTGTTTCTTTCTAAGTCATGGAGTTAACAGAAAGATTTTACCAGCTTCCGGCTGGTGGTTGGTGACCAGGTCAGCAGGTACTGCATAGCTGCTGTGAGGACAGCTGTAGAGTTCCAAAATGAAAACCACAGGTTACAGTGCACATATGAGACAGATGGGCTGAGGGCCTAGTAACGAGAAACAAAGCACGTGGCTGAAGATGTAGCCCAGAGCACAGCACATACCTAGTGTGGAAAACCACTCCTGGCTTCTGTTTCCGGCACCATAAACAAGTACAGTGCTTACAGTTAAGACGGTTGTGAGCCAGGCTTGGTGGGGCACGGCTGTAATCCAGCACCTGGGAGGTAGAGGCTGGTGGATCCAGAATTCAAAGTCATTCTAGGCTCTACTAAGAGCTTACGGCCAACCTAGACTACGTGATACTCTGCCTCCAAAAGCAAAGAAGTAAGTAATAGCCTGTGGAAGACGTTCTCTGGTGCCCAGATGTCCAACATTACAGAGCTCCGTACAGTCAACCTGACCTGTTTAGTGATTTTCATGGAACTGTCCTGGCAGGGCCCAGAGATGCTCTAAAGAGATACTGCTGTAGCCCTCCCTGCGACTATCAGACTGCTTCCAGCCAGAGGAAGAACTTGTCACCTAGGAATAAATCTTTACACACTTCTGACAACTCAGTCAACACCACCCCACCCATCTCCACCAGAGACTGGAGCCTAGACAATGAGGAGCCAGTGACACACACATCCCCAGAAAGCCACTGCCCTATTTTCTTTTTTTGTTGTTTTTTGTTTTGCTTTTCATGAACAGAAGTTCTTGGAGGAGTTGTGTGTGCATTTCCTCACCAGCTGTTCCACTCACTTCGGTCACTAAGGTCAGGAACGACCCTGACACCACCTTACTGCATGGGTACTTCCCTTCTTAGGGCTGGCTTTTCACTCTGTAGCAAAGGTTACTCTCAGAATGATGGTTTTCCCGCTTCAGCCCGAGTGCTGAGACTGTGCTATCACTTCCAGCTCCTAATGGGCACTTTAATAGTTATGCTTAAGTTACCAGCATATATTAGTTACACAACAGAATGGGTTTCACTGTGACATTTTCATGTGTGTGTATCACAGGCTCATACCCACTTCTCTGCTCTCTTCTCAGCCTTAATCCCTGTACTCTTCTTAATGGGTACTTTGGAAGCTTTGTAGTATTTGGTATTTCAGAAACGTTGGACCCAGTTGGCCACTCCTGTCTTGAAATCCAGTTTTTCTCAAGCCCACATCTCCATCTTTCCTTTTAAATACAAGAGTTGAGTGCAGCTGGGGGTGCAGGTGAGTAACGCATGAGCTTAGCGTGCGTGGGAGTCCAGGTCAGGCCTCAGGACAAATCCAAACGTAGTGCTTACTATTCTCCTAAACGTCAATCTGTGCTCTGTTTCTAAGTGATTACACTGGAAGAATTCTCAGTAAAGAGCATCAAAAACTGCTATTACTTGAGGTGAGCAAACTTTAAGAGATTTATTACAGGGAGGCAGCAGACTACCATGAGAGCTGCAGACTGAGCTGTGGACGTTTTCTGTAAAACATTGCAGCATAAAAGCGAAATGTATGTATGCTCCATGGAAAAACTATTTTTTACTCTAATTTTAGTCTGATATGTTCAAGCACCTCGTTACTAACTGTGTCAGTTCCTGAGGTCAGAGGACATGTATTTCACATACTGTGAACAACAGCTAACAGTGCTTGGTATATAGTGGGCACTCAATAAATACACAGTACTGTGGGAACAAAAGTGTGGCGAGGAGATAGTTGTAGAGTTAGGAGGCAGCCAGTGGCCAGGTGGTCCTGCACTTCAGTCCCAGCACTTGAGAGGCAGAGGCAGGTGGATCTCAGTGAGTTCAAGGCCAGCCTGGTCTAAAAAGCAAATTCCAGGTCAGCCAGGACAGTTACACAGAGAAACCCTGTGTCAAAAACAAAAACAAAACAAAATAACAAGAACAACAAAAAACCCAGATACAACTGGTCATGGGGGTACACATCTTTACTCCCAGAAATCAGGGGTCAGAAGCAGGCAGAACCCTGGGTTTGAGGCCAGCCTGGTTCAAATACCACATTCCAAATATCACTGAAACCATCAGTATAAAGCAAGTTACTCAGGGTCACATTATTCCCCTGATTTTTTCACACAGAATATTCCATTTACTGTGTAAGTGCTGGTCATCGGGACATGTCCTCAGTAATATATTTGTTAGCAGGGTGGCTTCAATGGGGCAGAATTTGCTGCCAATAAAACTTGAGTTTAATTTGTTACCGATTTCTAGTGGCAACCAATGGTCAGGTGCTTTTATATCACAGGTTTCAATTCGTCCCTTCTTTACATCCATGGACACCTGAATTGGCAAATGTGCCTGTTCATGTGGCACGTGAAACGTGGTGTTCACACTAAACTTAGGAGTCCAGCCGTATATCCACTCCCAACTTTGCAGCTCTTTAGCTTTGCTGTTTATTCCAGGAAACTGGGTCTCATCTGCTGGGTTTATTAGGTTAATGTGATTATCTATTTGATGGTGAGCAGCGTACTCTGCAGCAATTGCACTCATCAGAACTTCACAGGTCAGCGCAGGATCTTTTTCCAGAAGGTTTTTGACTACGGAAGGGATGCTAGGCGTGGCATTGCTCTTTATCCCTTGGTATGGGCTCTTCAGCAGAGAAGACAAAGCTGTCCTGTCAGTACTGCATAACAGGGTGCAATGGTGATATGCAGCAACTCGGCCAATCTTTGATGCCGTTCCTGAAATTTTAAACTGTCCATCGAGTAACAGGTCGAATTTTTTGGTAGGCTGCACGTCCAGGTGGGGTTGGACAGCATTCAGAGCTCTCACGATTATCTTCAGATTTTCCATTCTATCATACTTGGTCTTGGTGGTAAAGAAGGTCAGATTGATATTACCCATATCGTGGTACACTGTTCCTCCTCCGCTCCTTCTCCGAGCCAGTTTTATACCTCCCTGTCTCATCAGATGTAGGTTACATTCCTGCCATGGATTCTGGTGCCTGCCGATGACAACACAGGGAGAATTTCTCCAAAGGAAAAGAATTGGCTTGCCTTCTAGATGGATGTGGTCATGAATCCAGTCTTCTACAGCCAGATTTTGATACACATCGTTGGAGATCGAATGTAAAATGAGCCCATGTGTTGCTGGGGTCCTAAAGCCAGCTGCTGGGACCCTGTGGTGACAGAGTAACCGGAAGCAATTCTTCACTGGAAATGCGGTTAGCATGCTTTCAGAGACAAAAGAAGAAAAATTAATTCAATGAGAAAACAACTAAATTCTGTTCTTTAGTTATTTGTTAATTATTCAAAGCTCATTTTAGGGTCCAGACCAGTTGCTTTTCTTGCCTTTCAGCTTTACCCTTAGCCTTGAACAGCTCCATAATAGAGTGTTCAAAGGAAATCAATGAAGATAAGGTTTAGATAATGTCAACTAAAATGAAATATGTGGACAATTTTCATATAGTAAGTAAGGAGTAAATACATTAAGTAATGCACAACAAAGCTAAATAAATTATCTTTGAATTCACAATACATTTCATTGAGAAAAAAGAATAGATTAGCAAAAAGAAATAAAAGACTCCAGAATCCTGTCATCTGGAGATAATCAACATTCTTATATAAGCAATCTGTTTTATTTCTGTCCATGTGAATAAGCCTTCACACATACACATTTCCCCCTAAAAGTGTATGGTACTGTTATTTCAAGCAACCTCCCCAGCCTGAGATGAGACATCACTGTGTTGCCCATCTGACCTTGAACCCCTGGGTTCAAATAGCCCTGTGCTCTAGCTTCAACTTGAGTACAGACATACACTACCATTCCTGGCTTTCACTTAACGTTAAGTTTATTTTATAAAAGCTTTTGTGTGTGTGCACACATGTGTGCATGCACAGGTCAGGTCAATGTTAGGAGTTTTCTCTCCCTCTCCGCTGTACTCTTGGAGACAGGGTACTGAACCTGGAGCCCTGTGACTGTCTTGGCTCACTAGACAGATCTCCTCTTCTATGGTGATCCAAGCGGGAATCAGTGAAGAATGGGTGTCAGGTGCTGGATATTAATAAATTAGAATGTGTTCGTGGGAATCGGGATGTAAAAAGACCTGTGACATCCTTTCCTAAGGTTAAGTCTGCCACTCCTGTTACTTTATAGAAATGAAGGTAGAATAGTTGCTTTTAAATTTTAAGCCTTGTAGCTTACTAATTGGATAGTTTTAGGTAAAAACTTTCATCTCTATCTGATTTGATTGCCTTCAATTGAATTCAATAGCACATAGGATGATAGAATTAAATGTGTTATGTATAAACCATTCATATCAGACTGATGTGAGGCAGGCTGAAAAGTTGTGATTGCAGATCTTCTCTTCCAATCTTTCAAATGCACAGGATTCCTAAAAGATGTGTCAAATTGGAATTTACTTTACTAAATTTATGACAGTCTGCAATCAACCAGCCAAAACTGAGATCTCGATAAGCGTTCTAGAAATGATCTAATTCATGAGTTAGTCCAGTGTATGCATTGCATATTTGTTTAATTCATATATTTTAATAATTAAAAAATACCACTTACCCAAGCATAATTATACAGTGTGAATTAACTACAACAAAGGTATTAATTTGATAAATTCATCAATGAACCACATAAAGATGACATCTTTACAGGAAAAAGAAAAATAGGGTCAGATTAGGGAGGACTAGAAATCTGTATGAGTCGAGTTTAAATAGGATTGTCAATCTAGGCCTCATTAAAATGGTGACATGTGAGTCAAGATTGTGGAGTTAGATGGACTGATTAGTATGTGCCACGAAGTATTTTAGATAACAGAACACATTACACCCCCACCCACACAGCTTTCTTAATAGCCCTGGCTGTTCTGGAACTAGCTTTGTAGACTGGGCTTACCTCGAAGTCACAGAGATTCATCTGCCTCAGCCCCAGCCACGCACATACCCTCTGAGACCAATGTGTTTCTCTCATTCTGTTCTGTAGCTAACTCCCGACTAAATGAAACAGTCCAGACTTTGAAAGCCTGGTGGAATTTTGCTTCTACAAAGTCACTTTGCACCTCTCTCTATATTCTCTTTTAGTTATATTTTTTTCATGTGTTTTGCCCTCCTCCCTTCCCCAGACCTCACCACCTCCCTACCCACCCAACTTTTTATGTTCTCTCTTTCTTTAAAAAAAAAAGCAAACGAATAAATCCACGAAAACTAAAATAAAAATAAACCAAAGACCAATAAGACAAAAAAAAAAAAAGACAGAAAAAAAAAAAGGAACAAAAATCTACAGAAAAAGCCCTCGGAGTTCGTCTTCTGTTGGACAGCTACTCCTGGGAAGGGTGCCTGTGCTGGAGTGTGGTTGGTACACTCATCTACATTCGTACTTTAAAAGCTTTAGCTGTGCAAGGGATTGAACGCAGGAACTTGCTCGATGTAGGCCAAGCAACCCCCAGCTCTCTGTTTCATCTTCATTATTAGTGTCATAATTTTTTCTCAGAAGGCACTTCCATGTTCTGGGAGATACTCTGCACTGCCAAACATGCTTCTCCACGAACAGAGAGCAATGTAAAACCGAACTACCGGCCCACCTTCCTCACAAGGCCTTAACAAAACTACTAATTTGCTACCTCCCTGACAATGCGATCCAAGCCCAGAATCTCATTACGGACTTAAAGCAAGGTGTGCTCTTCTTGAGGAGGCACGCGACTAGCCTTCAATACTTTGCTTAGTTTACCCTCTACCCTATTAGAAGTCATCTGTTCCTAATAGTGAAATTACAACGTTTGGAGCACCGGAGGGTGACCTGCAAAGCTTTGAGCACTAGCCAGAGGGGCCCAAGTGAGGGACACGTGGTTAACGCAGCACCCACTCCCGCTCAGTGAGTGCTGCCGCAGCCAGCAACAAATCCACTACATCTGCTTCCGGCTTCACCCACCTGCAACTTCCGGTCGCGCCTGCAGCTTTTGTTTTTGCAAACTAAATCTCAATCAGCACACCAGGGACCCGGAGCACTCAGCACGCGAGACCCAATTCTTTCCCTCCAGCCACGCCCATGGACGCCTGCCTTCGCGTGGGACAGCTCCCAGGAGCACACGCCCCACAGTCCCTCCCCCGGGAAGACCCGCCTCCTAGATAAACCACCCCCAGGACTTAGAAAGGGCGTGGCCAAGCCTGAAGGCGGAGCTCATATTTATTTCCTATCCCAGCCAGCTAAGAAAAGGTGTTTCTCAGCAGGTCAACGAATTTAAAACTAGCTTTGTGGAAAGGGCGTAGGCCACTTTCGAATAACTACCAAAAGATGTAATACAGATGGGGTTCCTCTGAATGACAGTAGAGATGAGGTCTATCAAGGGTGAAGGGAAGAGAGGAGCATGTCTTTTCCTTCCTTCCTTCCTTCCTTCCTTCCTTCCTTCCTTCCTTCCTTCCTTCCTTCCTTCCTTCCTTCTTCCTTCTTTGGTTTTTGTTTTTTTTCAGACAGGGTTTCTCTGTAGCTTGGAGCCTGTCCTGGAACTCTCTCTGTTGACCAGGCTGGCCTTGAATTCATAGAGATCTGTGTCTTTGCCTCCCAAGTGCTGGGATTAAAGGCATGAGCTACCACTGCCCGGCCTGTCTGCTCTTCTTAAAACTTCTTTTTGTTGGTGAGATAGGGTCTTACCCTGTAAACCAGGATTGCCTGGAACTAACTACATAGACCAGGATGGCCTCACAGAGATCTTCCTCCCTCTGCCTCCCAAGTGCTGGGATTAAAGACATTAGCCATTGTGCTCAACCCAGGTTCTTTCATGTAAATTTTATTTTCTTTTTTTCTTTTTCTTTTTTTTTCTTTCTTTCTTTCTTTCTTTTTTTTTTTTTTTTTTTTTTGGTTTTTTGAGGCAGGGTTTCTCTGTAGCTTTGGAGCCTGTCCTAGAACTAGCTCTTGTAGACCAGGCTGGCCTCGAACTCACAAAGATCCGCCTGCCTCTGCCTCCCAGGTGCTGGGATTAAAGGCGTGCGCCACCACCGCCCGGCTTAAATTTTATTTTCTATATTAACTCTGAGATTATATACATTACACAGTAAATCAATATCTGTATAAATATATGTAGGTTACAGAATGACTACAAAGGGTTAAAGAAATACGGAGTTTTAAGTAATGCAAAGAAATCTATGGCTGTCAGATACCAAACCAACTGAAAGTTTTGGAAAGGGATGTGGCTGCTGTTACAGAGTTGGGATCAGAGTTGAGCTGTAGAGTGGGGTCCAGCTGCAGTGGTGAAAGGGCAGGAACTGGTCCGTAGAGCAAATGGGTGGGCAGACAGACAACATGTCCAGACAAACAGACAGGCAGGCAGATGGCAATTTGAGCAGCCTTTGTCAACATCCGGGACAAAGCAGAGCTGAAGCCCCTGGGAGAGCTGGGAGTGGTCATGCTTTTGACACTGACACACATGAGAAGGTCAGATGACAGGTGAGTAGGGCCTTCACTATCACAGTTATAGGTCTCTGCCTCTTTGGGAGGTCCAAGTGAGAGAGTTGCTGTGTTTCCATGGCCTGTGTAGCTAATAACTTCTAGGGCACAGCTTTCCTGGCATTTTATTGTGTTTTATTCTGAATGTGTGTATGCTATGGAGGTCAGAGGACAACATGCTTTCTTCTTCCACCAAATGGGTTCTGGGGATCAAAAACAAGTTGTCAGGCTTGGTGGCATGTGTCTTATCTGCTGAGCAAACCTGACAGTCCCGATAGGCTTTTAATATGGATCTTATAGTACTAATTCACCTTCATAAATTTTTGGGATGGCTCCCTCTCTATGCACACGAATAAGTCATTTACTAATCTGTGCTTCTTGAGGGTGCAAGGCAGATGGTAATTATATATATATATATAATACATATTATATATATATACACATTCACTCAAGAGCAAACTCACCCTTCATCTTCAAAAACAAGTCAAAGCTGCTTGTAAAACAAAGTCTCTCAGGACAAATCAGTCTTGGGAAAAAACCCAACAACACAGTTTTACGTAACACAGTGTAACATAGGGCAAGGCACAAGAGCATCCAAAAAAAAAAAAAAAAAGCTCCATCTCATAGTTCCACACTTTGAAAACTTGATCTATCCCCAATCTACAGCCCTCATTCCTCCATGAAGCCTCATTGCGTCTGCTCCCACCTTTT
Source organism: Ondatra zibethicus (assembly GCA_004026605.1). Classification (NCBI taxonomy): domain Eukaryota; kingdom Metazoa; phylum Chordata; class Mammalia; order Rodentia; family Cricetidae; genus Ondatra; species Ondatra zibethicus. The sequence continues at coordinate 12,408 of PVIU01004779.1, read as the reverse complement.
TTTCTTGGTCACATCTCACTTCATCCCATCACTATGTCCTTCTACACTTCATATGGATTACCACCGCCATCATCTATTTGGATAACCATTTAACTATATGTTATGCCACTTTCAGAGAAGTCTTCCTATTGCCGCAATCAGGTTTATGTTATAGCTGTTGTGGGTTTCTGATGCTTTGCTTTTTTCATGGCACAGCACATTTTGTATTTAATTGCTGTATAATGTTGTGTCTTCCCTCTGGCACCTCTGTGGGAGCTCACATGTGACTCAGTTTCCATTTGGAGTCAATTATGACTTAAAAGTCATTTGAGTTCAAGCTCACCTGCTGTGCTTGCAGCTTTGAGGGCTGTGAGAAAGTTCTGATTAAGCCCATGGGAAAGGGCATTTTGCCCATGAGAAAAGAACACACTATCTAATAGAAAGAATATTGCTGATGTCAAACCTTGGGAACATCGAGATAGAAATAGAAACTACTTGCTGCTTGCAGGGTTCATGTGAGAGATAATGAACCTGCTTGTGCTTTTTCCCAAGGACAGTGCAGGCAGGTGGTCAGCTGACTTTACTGCTCTTTGCTCCGCCTTCTGCCTTTAATCTGTATAAAAGCAAGTTCTGAAATAAACTTGGGGCTGGTTGATATTCACGAACAGACCTCCCAGATCTATCCTGTGTTTTCTGTTTCAATTTCTTTCAAACTGCCATTTCCTCAACCTCCCGCCCTCTTCCAGGTACCCCAGCTGACTTGGTTGGAGCATGCTCCGACACACCACTATACTATGAAGGCAGTGGCCACTTTGCTATAGCCCCAGCACCAAGAATGATCCTACAGTAGGTGAATTCATTACTTTACTTGTTGCTTTGACAAAATATCTGACAAAAGCAACATAATTCAGAAGGAACCGTTTAGGGGTTTATAGTTTGAGGGTATAAGGCATGACAGTGTGAAGCACCTGATCACACTGTATTAGCAGCCAGGAAGCAGAAAGCAATGACACCAAAGGTATAAATGCTAGCACTCCTCTTACAGACTTTATTCAGTCTAGAATCTCCGCACACGGAATGATGCCACCCACATTTAGAATGGGTCTTCCCACCTCATTTCAATTAACTCTCCCTAGAAACTTCCTTAGAGACACACCAGAATTTGTCTCCATGGTGATTCTAGATCCTGCCAAGTGACCTATCAATATTAGCTGTCACAGGGAACAACATAATTCCTGCAATTTTTTTCTTTGAAGAATTATATTCTGGGTGCTGGAGAGGTGGATTAGTGGTTAAGAGCACCTCTTTCAGAGAACCCAAGTTCAATTCCCAGCACCCACATGGCAGTTCACAACTGTAACTCCAGTCTGAGAGGATCTGATGCCCTCTTCTGGCCTCAGTGGGCATCAGGCACCCACATAAGCCAAAGGTATAAATGCAGGCAACACATCTATATAGATAAAAAAAATTAAAAATAAAGAGAGAAGAAAAAAGAGAATTAATTATGTTTTGTGAAGGACAAAAAGAAGTATATTCCATTTAACTATGTTTTAAACACTAGGTTCAAGATTCATTTCTTTAAAATTGGCCTGCCTCATAAAATATTGTTCCCCTCCCAAACCAACATGCCTTTTCTCTATCTTTTAATTAATATTAAGAAGATAATGTAATTAGACAATAGATACAGTCATTAAATATTAACCTACAGGAACATGGGGTGGAACTCAGTAGCAGAGTTGCATGCTAGCATGTTCAACACCTTGGATTAAATCCCCAGCATCAAACCAAAACCAAACAACGATAAACCAACCAAGCAAACAACAAAAACCCACCTATTATATAAACAATTACAATTCACCATATATCTAGATACAAAAGAGTTTTCATTCCATCTGCCATTGTTTGGGACAGTACTATTGTTTCAGACTACAAATATATTAACAACAGATACAAAAGAAGTTTTTGCTTTTATTATGTGAGATATTGTTATAAAATGGTAGTTACTACAAGACAAACATTCAACTTGGAAAGAACTATGTCCTCACTCTGAAATGAAGGTAGCATGGCAGAAGAAGATGTAGGAGTGTGAACTCCTTCTGAAGGGAGGTGGTTCACTGGTCTTTCCTAAGGGCGATCAACAATGCTGTCTCACAGAACAGGAAGACTTCCTGAACATGTAGAAGGGTAAAGGATTCCAAAGCAAATTCCTGCATTGGAAGTGCAGCATATGAAATACTTTCCCAGAAAAGGTGTGAAATAGTCATGTTTTGCTTAGATCCCCTTATATACTACTTGCTAAAAATGTTTATTATAATTACAGTAAAGTGTGTTAGTACCAAACACTGATAGTAAAAATAACTGTGGTGTTTGACAGGGATAGTAACTGCAGAAATCTGCCTTGGATTTGGTAGGGCCTCTCTCTCCTTCATTTTGTTAGGCTTCCTAATGGACTTCAGCTACATTGAACACATCCTCTAAACAAAAGAAAATTTCTTTGGTAATATGTCCAGGTGACTTCATTCTAAATCTGTCACTACTAGGCCATCGTCTTCCTTCACATAGCTCATGGAATTCCATCCAGTGTCAGTCCCATCCTCTCTCATGCAGTTTTCTTGGCTTGTGTCTTCTAACTTGATTTTGTTGGTGTTCTGAAATAACCGAGTCACTGGTTCCAATCCACTCTTCTCAGCTCCTTGCACTAAGTGATCGTTCACTCCTGAATCCACAAGCATGGCAGACGTGTGAGTGGCAGCTTTACTCAGCAAAAATCCCATTGGGACTGCTGGTCAACCATCAAGGGAGTGTGAGGGTCTCTTTTAAGTAGTGCAATTGTTTCTTCAATTTGGTTACTGAAAAGAAAATCAGGTGATAAGTGAATGCAATAGGAACGTTGACAACTTCACGGCAATGTTTCTTTAAGTGAAATGCTTTACTGGGGCTGAAAACACAAAGCCACCTTCTACCTTCTAGGACTTACATTTTCTTTTTTAGGAAAAGATTTTATTTTTAATTAACGTGTCTATGTGTGGGTTTGTGCATGTAGGTGCAGTGCCCAGGGAATGCTAGCCCATACTTAATAAATGATAATTTATTATTGTTTTTGAATTGGGAAGTGTGGCTCCATGGTGGTCTTCTTGTGGGACCTAGGACTCAGGCACAACATTTGGACTCAGGACTCATTTGTGGGACCTAGGACTCAGGCATGAAAACAAGCAGGAAAAACTATTTCACCTGCAACCAAGAGACCAGAGAAGCTAATAGGAACAAACCTAGAAATGTCACGAATTACAGAATTTAGTCCATGAGTACTTTAACACAGTTATTGAAACTATTTTATATATTCCCAAGATAATGGTAAAGCAAAGCATGCACAGGATGTTTTGTTGCTGCTGTTTGTTCTTTGAGACAGGGTTTCTCTGTGTAACAGTCCTGGCTGTCCTGGAACTCCTTTGTAGACCAGGCTGGCCTTGAACTCACAGAGATCTGCCTGCCTCTTTCTTCCTAGTGCTGGGATTAAAGGCAAGTGCCATCACATCTAGCTCTTTACTTTTAGTTTTTGAGGCGGGGTTTCCTGTGTAGCCCTGATGTCTTGGAACTTACTCTGTAGACCAGGATGACCTCAAACTTGGAGATCTGTCTGCCTCTGTTTCCTGAGTACTGGGATTAAAGGCATACATCACCAGTGTCTGGCTTAGACAGGGTGTGTTTTATAATGGAAGATTTTTTCTTAAAAATCAAACTTTCGCTGGGCAGTAGTGGTGCATGCCTTTAATCCCAGCACTCGGGAGGCAGAGGCAGGCGGATCTCTGTGAGTTTGAGGCTAGCCTGGCCTACAAAACCTAGTTCCAGGACGGGCTCCAAAGCCACAGAGAAACCCTGTCTCGAAAAACAAAAAAAAAAAAATCAAACTTTCAGCAATAAAAACTATAATTTTAATTTTTATTGTAGAGATTTATTTTTATTTTATGTGTTATTTAGGTGTTCTGCCTGAATTTATGTGTGCACCACATGCATTTAGTGCCTGTGGAGGCCAGAAGAGGGCAACAGATCCTTTGAACTATAGTTCAGATGGTTATGAATCACCTTGAGGATGGTGAGAATTGAACCTGGGTCCTCTAAAAGAGCAGCCAGCGTTCTTAACCACTGGGCTGTCCTTTCTAGTTCCATACTCTTTTTTGAATCTTGGTATTACATAACCCAAGCTAACCCTGAACTCACTGGAGGGGATACTGGCTTTCATTCCTGATCCATCTGCTTCTACCTCCCCAATGCTAAGATTACAAACATGTACACAAATCCTGAGTCCAGAAAACAGTTATCAGTTGAATAGAGCTGTGGCTGAGGTTAGCATGACCAATGGGAAGAGTGGAAACTCTGCAGAAATGGGGAAAATGGTAGCAGAGGGTTTGCCTGGAAGGAGGTCTTAGGCCCAATTGCCTTCTGTCTCTGCCTCTCTCTCCCTCCCTCTCTCTCTCCACAAACATACACTCTTTCTCACACACGTGTATATATCTGCATACATACATAAATATATATATATAAACATAGCCATGGAAAATATCAAATTTAAAGAAAACAGCAAAGTAAGTTGTGGGGACAGACAGTATCAAGTAGCTTAACATATGTGCACTAAGAGGCCCATTTTTTTTGAGAGATATAGAAAAGGCAAAACAGAGGATTTTTCAATGAAACTGTTGAAATGGAGAAAGATAGGGAAACTCAGCCTAGATCCAGACAAACCTCAGAACAGTGAGGAGGGCTAGGGCTAAGGTGGGGCAGGGTGGAGCACTTGCCACTTGGGTTTCCAGGAAATTCTCTTCCTTGGTTTAGGGAAGAAAGCTAGTAGTCCTTGATAGGAAAACAAAAGAAAATCTTCACAAACTCTTGGCCTTAAGAGAGATCTTTTCAGCTGCGTGGTGGTGGTGCACGCCTTTACTCTCAGCACTGGGGAGGCAGAGGCAGGCGGATCTCTGTGAGTTCGAGACCAGCCTGGTCTACAAGAGCTAGATCCAGGACAGGCTCCAAAGCCACAGAGAAACCCTGTCTCAAAAAACCAAAAAAAAAAAAAAAAAAAAAAAAAAAAAAAAAAAAAAAAAAAAAAAAAAAAAAAAAAAAAAAAAAAAAAAAAAAAAAAAAAAGAGGGATCCTTTCCTTGCATTCTTTCTAAAGAATCTGCAGTAACACCTAGGGGACAGAGACACAAAGGGCTTAACTGTTTTAAAATTCTTCTTCTAAGGGGCTGGTTACTTTTTTTTACCTTGATACAAGCTAAACACATCTGGAAGGGAGGAGGAGGCATCTTCATTATGGAGTTGCTTCCAACAGACTGGCCTGTAATTGAGCCTGTTGGATAATTTCTTGATTAAAGAAGAATGTGGGAGGGCCCAGACAACTGTGTTCAGTGCTGCTTCTGCGCAGACAGTTCTGAGTTGTTTAAGAAAGCAGGTGGCTGAGTGAGCCAGTAGGTGGTCAAGGTTCCTGCCTTGACTTCCTCTAATGATGGACTGTGATCAGGATGTCTAAGACAAATAAGCCCCTTCCTTCCCAAGCTGGTTTTGCTCATGGTGTTTATCACAGCAATAGGATGCAAACCAGGACGTTGTGGGGATTATGCTTCCACCTCTGTCCATTACTAACAATCTTCATTCTCTGCCCTCAAATCTGCAACTCCAGCCAAGAGTGGCTTTCACGGGAGGATCAAAGCAGGTTTTCCCCAAGCGTGTTTTCTATCACTAGCTGCACTCCCAGCCCAACGGGTAAGTTTTGAAATTGGTACATTCTTTCTTATTTGTTTTCAATAATTCTACTCCAGATTCCTGAGTTCAATTTACAGATTATATATTATTCCCCCTAACTTTTCAGGATTCTTTGAGAACCCATACTTCTTCATTACTTTTTTTTTTTAATCAATTACTATTATTTCAGAAGAAACACGGTCCCTGGGTCTTCTGTCTGTTTTATCTAAAAGCATTTGGACATTAAATTAATTTGATAACTGTAATGGTCTGCTCTGTCCCTTTAAGAGACAAACCACGCCCACTTCCTCCCTGTCTACCAAGGCAAGCTGATCTTCAGCTTCCAGCCAGTTCTTTCCTTTTCCATCTCCCTCTCAAAGAGGCAGCTTCTGTCTCTCCCCACTTCTCCCCTTCCCCCTTCTGTTTCTCTCTCTCTCCCCCCTCTCTCTGCCTTTTCCCTTCTCCCCTTCCCTTCCATAACCCACTAAATAAATATCTAACCTCATATGAAAAAATATGGATCCTGAAGAACAAGACAATTATATTTAAGTGTACTTCTCTGAAAAAAATTAGCACATTTGCTTGCTTGTGATACTTTATGGAAATGTCAGTACTCATGCAGGAGAAACAAGAATTCTTATGCCTCCTCAAACATGATCTTGCTTTCCGAATGCACAGTTTAAACTGTAGCATCGGAAGACAGTTGCAAAAATCTTGTAGGAAAAGACAGGAAGACAGGATCACAGACACCCTCAGATTCAGTATGTGAGTTTAAAAAGCTTCTGAACAGTAAAGAAAGGAAATTGGTATCCTAGTGAACACAGGCTTGTTCACACAGTGTGTGTGTGTGTGTGTGAGATCTTTGCTAGCTGTACTTCAGACAGGAGGCTAAAGGCTAAAATTAAAGCCTGGAGAAATGGCTCAGTGGTAAGGAGCAGTAGCTGCTCTTCCAGAGAACTCTTTATTTAATTCCTAGCACCCACATGGTGGTTCGCAACAACCTGTAATTCCAGTTCCAAGGAATCCAATTCCCACTTCTGGCCTCTGTGGGTGTCAGGCATGTATGTGGTACACAGACATACATGCAGACAAAACACCAGTACACATAAAATAATTTAAAAAAATTAAAGCTAAACTTTACAAAGACCTGAAAGAATTAATCCCCCCAAAGATAAAAATGTCAATCAATAAATGGGCTAATGAAATGGGACATTCTCAAAAGAAGAAACATACATGACCAACAAATGTTTTAAAAAGTGTTCAACAGCATCAGAGAAACACAAATTAAAAGTACTTTGACTTTCTATCTCACCCCAATCAGAACAGTCATTATCAAGAAAAACAAATAAATGCTGGCAAGAATGTGGAGAAGGGGAGCCTTAAACAATGTTGGTGGGAGTACAAACTGCTATGAACGCCTTGGAAATCAGTGTGAAGATGTTTCAAAAAACTGAAAATAGAACCTTAGGACTCAGCTATACGGCTTCCAGCACATGCCCAAAAGTCTCCATATTTTTCCATGGGGACACCTGCACATCCATGTTTATTGCTGCTCTATTCACAATAGCTAGGAAATGGATCCAGCCTAGATGTCCCAAAGAGATGAATCAATATCAAACATTATACATATACAGTCGCATTTCACTAACTATAAAAAATGAAGTCAAGAAATTTGTAGGAAAATAGATGGATTTGGAAATTATTTTAAATGAGATAACTGAGACTCATTAAGTCAAATACTACGTTCTTTCTCGTATGCAGAGTCTATCTTTAAATATATAAGTAGGGGGCTTGCAAGATGGCTCAGCGGTTAAGAGCACTGACTTCCAGAGGTTGTGAGTTGAATTCCCACCAACCACATATGGTGGATCACAACCATCCATAATGAGGTCTGGTGCCCTCTTCTGGCCTGCAGGCACACATGCAGGCAGAACACTATACATAATAAATAAATCTTTAAAAATTATATAAGTAGGGGGTATTGAAGGATGTGAGTGTGGGTATAGGTCAAGGTGAGGGACAAAAAGTGGCTTAGGGAGTAGAACACTTGTGACATGAAAACAGATGGGGGACCACTGGAGCAGAAAGGCCAAAGTTGGGAGGAGATGAGGAGAAAAAAGGCAGAAGGATAACAGAGACAAATCATGAATGCAAATGCCGCAATGAAACCCACTTACTTTGCATTCTAATAAAATAAGTAAAAACAGAGGGAATAAAATAAGCTCCCGAGTAAGCTGGATAGAACAGGTGAAGGGCCCAGAAGCACTGAGGGAAAATATCTTTTCAAGCTAAACTTTAAATATTGGCAGCATAGACCAGCGCTCATTTCTTTCCACTTTTTCATTTCAAGATGTAATTTTAACGCAGCTGGATAGTTAAAATTACCACACCAGTTAAGCTAAAAGAAGGCAGAAGTCGGCTCCCTGATAGAAGCCAAACTTGTGGTAAAAACCTGGATACAGAATTTAACATCTCGCGGGGTTTTATATCTTGTTTTTCCATCGCCAGTCTTCCTAGAGAGGGAACTTGGAGGAGGGCTGGCATGTGAAGATGAAATGCCAGTCTGGAAAGTGAGCGTTTATTGCGGGGTCTGGCACTTCCCAGTTCCATCCTCCATGGATGGGCAGACCTGACCCAGGCCGAGGAGTGGCCCTCAGCTGTCACGCTCACCAGGACAGACCAGCTCCCTCTGGGAGGCTGCAACAGAGCACCCCACCTGCAGGCTCCCACAGAACAGCTTCCTGACGGTGTCAGGAGCTGCGCTGCGGAGCAGCTCTAGGGAGTAACCGTTTCGCTCAGCCGGGAACGCCTCGGGCTCTAGCGACGCGCTGTAAGCCTGGCGGAAGCAACAGGTATTCTAGCGCAAAGGGGGCACGACTACCGCGCATGCGCGCTCTGGCAGCTTCCGCAAAGGCGCGGGCTAGAGGATGGTTACTAGGAGACGGGACGCACGGGTCGGCCATCTAGGCGCTGCGTGGGCGTGCGCCTGCGCGGCGCGGATGGGCCAGGACAAGGCCTCTGGTCGGAGCCCTAGAAAGGCGGGCCGGCGGCTGTACACGTCGCTACGTGCTCGGGTGCGCGCGCACGATTTGTAGTTCCCCGCGAGAGGGCGTGTCGAGCCAGGTACGCGTGCGCACGGGGGCTGGGGGCGCGCCGGACGGAAGCGGAGCGAAGGCGCCGGGGAGGTGGAAGGAGAGCCCCCCTCAGGTACAGAGCGTGAGGGCGGGGCGTCGGCCAGCCTGGAGCTAACCGCTCCCGCCCTCTTCCCGCAGCGCCCAGCCGGGCCTCCGCCTCCTCCGGGGCGGGGCCCACGGGGTGGGAAGGAGGAGTCAGGGGCGGAGGATGGAGGCCGGGGCCGGCTTGGATCTCCCGCAGGGCGGGAGGCCCTTCAGTAACCGGGATGAGCTCCAGGGAGCACGACGGCCCGGGAGGCCGGGGGAGGGCTCCAGAGCTCCAGGTAGAAGCCGAGGACGTGCACCGGGCTAGAGGAGAGCCACTCCGGAGCGGCTGCAAGAGGGTGGGGAGAGGTGTTTGGGGTCTGACGGTGGCCCGGGGTCGGCATCGCTGCTTGAGCGGCTGAGTCGCGGGTAGCCGGCCGTGGGGGGGGGGGGGCGAAGGCTTCCAGTAGCAAATCTTACTCTAGTTTCTGGGGAGTTAAGGATCGAGCCCAGTTCCTATGGTGACCGCTTTGCTTCCTGCCTCAGCTGGGTGTTGGGAGACTGTTTTGCTTAGAGACAGTGGAGTCAAGCTGAGGCTCTTGGAAGCTCAACCTGTCTTTTCCCGACCCCTTGTCCCCTCGGTCTCTTTATAGACTGGGAGGCAGGTGAAGGCAGAGATTGAGATTTTGCATGAAAATCTCATAATTTCTTTTAGAGTTTTGCATAGAGGAAAGGCAGGGTAGACTGGCTTTTGTTGGAAAAGTTATTTAAGTTTCAAATAGGTGGCTGTCGTGCACTTGATACCTAAAAATGCCTAAGTACATGTACATAATTATATATGTGTTTGTATATAACCTTCAGTCAAGGATTTAGACTTTAAGAAAGTTTGCACAAGTGAGTGTTCTGTGTTTTTTTTTTATCGCGCCCCTCCCTGCAGATTTGCGTGTCCCATAATAATCGTTGATTTAAACTTATTCTACTAGTTTTCAGGATTTCGAGTACATTTTGTCCACTTCAGGAAATTAAGCCACAGTAATTTCAAAGTAGAATAGGTTATTTGTTAGTATAAAGGGCAGTTATCACATTTGACTCTGCTTCAAGAACAAAACACAATTGTTTTTTAATTGAGCAATGCACTAAATCCTTCGATCTTAATTATTGAGAAAGAAATAAGAAGATAAATATTACATCAATCAATATTCCTTTCAAACCCTAAACATTGACATTATTTAATAAAAGCTTCAAAACATGTTTTACTTATTTTCCAAAAGAAGAATCACTGTTGTAGCCCAGAATATAAACAGGCACAGAAAGTCTCTGGGTTCTGTTATCTGCCTTCTGCCTAGTCTATTTGAAAATAATTCGATTTTAAAGTCCTCCACAAGTAGAGGCCACTAGAACAGGTGTTATTAATTCCCTCACGGGTCACAGGCCCTTCACTCCCCAGATTGGCAGTGTTAGCCATTTCCTTGCTTTTCCTAATAGTTCAATCATCATCTTATGTGAACACACGCCTTACAGTCTGCCTTGTTACGGAACTTTATAGAGTTGAAACAGGTATTCTGCAGCTACTTTAACTCAGCACTTAAAAATTTTATCCGTGTTGGGCGGTGGTGGTGCACTCCTTTAATCCCAGCACTTGGGAGGCAGAGGCAGGCGGATCTCTGTGAGTTTGAGGCCAGCATGGTCTACAAAGCAAGTTCCAGGACAGTCAGGGCTAAACAGTGAAACCCTTCTCAAAAAATTAAAAAAAAGGAAAAAAAATTATCCTGATTGCTTCTAGTTTGCTGGTTGGTGTTCAATTGTAAAAGTATTGTATTATTTACTGTTGGTTGATATTAGGGTTTTAAAATTGTTTTTGGCAATACTGTTTGCCAGGGTTATGGATATTAAAATATATCCACCTCGTATTTTGAAGGAAGGCAGTTTGAAAGGTAGTTCGTTTTGTTTTTAGTTACCACTGTTAGTCTTAGTCTTAAATTACTAAATCCCTTTGGTCTAGAAAGGCCTTGGGAAAACAACTAACTCCTTTCTTGTGTTTCTGAGAGGTCTTGATTAACACTACCTCTCCAAAGGTCTTTGTTTCATGCTGCATTGAGGAGATAAGTTGATTCTTTACTCTAGAGACGGCATTGTAGAAAGGAGATGAGCTTGGAGGTTAGATCGGAATCTTTAGAAAGTTTTGTTATTTTGGTTTTCTTGCTTTTTTAAACCGTAAACTTTTGGAGAGAATCATAATTAAAAGAAAACAAAAACTTAACATAGTTTAGCTTTTGCAGAACCAGATTTCAGAATTGAATAGAAAACATTCCAGTATTTTTAATTATTGTATCAATATAATAGACATTTGCCACATATATAGTGTGTACCTCAGTTTGCTTAAGAGAATGATACTTTGTGTGTTATGTGTGTGCTTGTGTATGTGCTATATGCACGTGTATATATGTATGTATGGGGAGTTGATATCAGTTTTTTTCCTCAGTCCCTCTCTACCTGATTTTTGAGGTAGTGTCTCTCACTGAGCCTGGAGCTGTTTAGTTTAGCTAGTCTGGCTGCACAGCAAGTCCCAGTGGTCCTCTAGTCCCTTGCTTCTCCAGTACTAGGATTACAGACACACATTCCACTGCTGTGCCTAGTCTTTTTACGTGATATATTTTTAACTACTTTATAAAAGTTATATACGAATAGTCTGTTTCATGATGACATTTCATACATATATATTGTATCTTGATTCTGTATGCCTTCCTATCCTTCCCAGCCTTTCGATGATTCCCCCCTCCCTCAAGACAGGGTTTCCCTGTAGCTTTGGAGCCTGTCCTGGAACTAGCTCTTGTATACCAGGCTGGTCTTGAACTCACAGAGATCCATCCGCCTCTGTCTCCTGAGTGCTAGGATTAAAGGTGTGTGCCACCATCACCTGGCCCTTTTGATTTTTTTTTTTTTTTTTGGTTTTTCAAGACAGGGTTTCTCTGTGGCTTTGGAGCCTGTCCTGGAACTCGCTCTTGTAGACCAGGCTGGCCTCGAAATCACAGAGATCCGCCTGCCTCTTCCTCCCAAGTGCTGGGATTAAAGGTGTGTGCCACCACTGCCCGGCTTCTTTTGATATTTTTAAACATAAAATCTTAACTTCAAAGTCCCACTAGATAGGAAGTCCTCAGATACTTTACCCCTTGTTTAAAATTCACTTATCTGTTTTTCTTATGCTGTGACACAGTATAGCACACATTGTTTGCCTGGATTTCCTCATTTCTTCATCCCTTTCCCCCTCTACTAATCAACAGTAATTTATGTCTTGTTTCTATGCTGTAGGACTTCATCACTTGCATAGACTTTAGGGTGATGGGGGAAGAGCCACTAGCCAATCACATCAAGTTGGGGTGTGGCTACTGGGACCCCAGGTAGAAAATCGAGAGAACACAGGTACGCTCTCTCTCCATGCGGTGTCCGCCAGAGGGATTGGATCGCGACTTTGGTAGAGTGAGCTCCCCTTTTTCCTTTCATTAAAAATACCTGTTTCTATTGAGCTAGCTTGGTTA